>JALBZB010000937.1:0-15319 GCA_038050625.1 Pythium sp. MPC-2022a | reverse complement strand
CGGCAGAGTGAGCCTCGTAGCATAGCTCATGCCTGGATATTGTAGGTCGGCAACGTACCTAAATATTCCTCACTTCCATCATCATCAAGAAGTTAAGTAGCTCTTCGCGAAACAACCCCTCTGGAAGCAAAATGATTTCAGATATTTGGATATCGAAATCACTCGGAAATCCAATTTCCATTCTCATAACATAGAATCACGTATCTTTTTTCACTTTTGGAATACCTTCTCAGGTGCGGGGACATGAGTTCGGAGCGCGGCCCCCTACATCGCAGTGTACGCAGCGTCCGAGTGGCCGCCATCGCCGCCGTGGCCCGCCAGCTCGGCGAACATTTGCTCTTCTCGCAGTCGCGCAGCGGCTTTACTCTTGTAGGCGACGACTGAGACGACAACCGCTGCGACCACTGCAGCACAGCCTAGCACGATGCCTGCGATCGCAGATCCGGAGAGCCCCTTTTTGCTGCTCTTGGTGGGCGGAGACGAGGAACCCGTGGACGCGGTTTTACTGGTGTCAGCAGTGTCGGCCCCAGAGGTGCCTCCCGCGGCATTCTTCGCCGCACCAGCAGTGCCGCTCGTCGTCGTTGTTGTTGTCGAAGTTGTCGTGCTCGAGGGGGTGGGTGCTACGACTTTACTCGGATACGTCACCGCAGGCGTTGGCTTTGGAGTTGGGGACGGAGAACGTGCTGCGGGTGTGGGTTGCGCTGGAGTTGACACTGGATGCGTCGAAGTCGGAGTCGAAACTGGTTGTGACGTCGTCGGAGTCGGAGCTGGTGCTGTGGTTGCTGGAGTCGGAGTGGGGCTAGTTGTAATTGGTGTTGTGACTTGCAGAGGTGCGGGAGTTGTCACTAACGGTGTTGGGCCTGGGCTTGAGGATGAGGTTGACGTTGGAACCGGTACTGGAGTTGACGTCGTTGGTGTTGGTGCTAGAGTCACTGGAGTAGGCATTGGAGTCGTCGGCATTGGTGCAGGAGTCTCGGGGGTTGGGTATGGAGGCTCTAGTGTTCGTGTCGGTGCAGGGGTCTCAGGGGTTGAGTACGGAGTTTCTGGTGTTGGTGTTGGTACAGATGCGGGAGTTGATGTCGCTGGTGTTATTGCAGGAGTCTCGGGAGCTAAGTATGGAGGCTCTGGTGTCGGTGTTGGCGTAGGCGTCTTTGGGATAGGTGTTGGAGGCTCTGGTGTTGGTGTTGGCACAGGAGTCTCTGGTGTCGAGTATTGGGACTCTGGAGTAGGCGTTGGTGCCTCACTTGGAGCCGGAGTCGGCGCTGGAGTCTCTTCAGGAGCTGGTGTAGTCGCAGTTGGAGTTGGGTATGCTGGAGACGCAGTCGGCTCGGGGGTTGGCGTACCACCACCACCACCATAATAACCGGAGCCTGAAGGCGAGAAACGGTGTGACCCAGAAGACGACGACGAACCTTCGAAGCCTGAGCCAGAATTCGAGTCGTCATCGTCATAATGGTCATCATAATGGTCGTCGCCATCACCATAGCTGTACGGTGGAGGCTCCAAGTACTGGGGATAGTTCTCTTCTTCGTCGTTGTTGCCACTGTCTCCGTCTTCATCATCTGGACCATATGCCGCGTCTTCTGGTTCGGGAGTAGCATCATCGTAGTAATCGCCATAGTCTCCTCCGTACGGCTGTGACGGTGGTGCTTCTGGCTCTGATGAGCCTTCCAAGCTGGATTGATCATGAGGTTCTTCGTATTCGCTCAGTCCGGGAGATGCCTCTGGGGAAGGTTCAGGAGCGTTATCGTTGCTGTTTGACTCTGCCGACGACGACGATGGCGGCGAAGGCGAGTAGTAGCCTTGTGAGAATGAAGACCCAGAGCCCGAAAGCGAAGTCGATCGCTCCTGGGAGCTCGATCCAGAGCTTGAATCGTGAGATAATGACCTGGCACCACCTGATGATGACGGCGTCGTCTCATACGCTGGCGGGACTAACTGCTCAGGGCCAGAATATGGCGAAGCGTAGGCTAAATCCGCGGGATCAGCGTATGGCAAGGCGTAGGCTGGCTGCTCATACACCGTCGAGGCCGTGGTGTAGGAACCGTACGCGCCGTATCCACGTTGCGCTTGATCCGAAGATCCAGGTCGTCCGTCTCGAAGGTGCTTGTGATTTCCGTGCCGATCTGCCTCATCCGCCACAAGCAACAGATTCACCTTGTCCGCTAAAAAGATGGAGTTCTCGTACACCTCTTCCGCCACCCACGCCTGCGCATCTTGGCTGCACACTCCGCACGACGTTACTGCAACCATTAGAAGTAGCAGTCGACACCACCGCTGCTGAGATCGTCCGGTTCTTCCCATTCTGCTGCTGCGTCTTCTTCTGTTCTGTCTGCGCTCTTCTGGCTTGGATCGATCCGAGTGCGCCTGCTGAGAAATCGCTGAATGAACAGGGACAAAGGCAAAAAGATCGCGAGGGACGCGTGTCATTCCCATCAGCATCTACCCCTGGCGAATCGATCAAATTGGGAATTCAAAAGGCAAAATCCAAATCTTTTTGCGAAAGGTCAGGGTCACCCTGGAGGCTGGCTGACCTGGATACGCCACTCAAATTGTGTGTCACTTCATGAAAATCAACTCACCCTCAGATGTTGCTTTGAAAGGGATGAGGCGCTTTGATTCTTGTTTTCTTCCATTTTTCCTCCAGAGTTTTGATGTGCGGGTGTCAAGGGAGACTGGTGGTCGAGGCGTTGCGCATTTGGCATGGAATGCCCTCTGGCTCTGGTTGGCTGGATCTTCCTTCGTCTTCTTGTTTGAGTCGCTCATTGTACTTTTTTCATCATATAAACAAGGACGTCAAAGCTGCCACGCTGGACTTTGCGAGCAATTGGATTCTGTGTTTCCGCGCTCCTGGTCCACACACACATACACATACAAAGCCAATCATCAACACCTTAAGCACTTGGTGAACATGGCGAGTGAAGAGATCTCCTCACCAGTGGTGCTGGGGCGGTTCGTGTGGGAAAAGTGGCGCCACGTGTGGTACATGGGACGCATCATGGACGAACTGGCAGGCACTGCTGATCTTGATTCAACTGGCGAAGGAGCGAGTGGTGGGGAGTCCTTGTCGTCATCTGCATCAGCATCACCATACGCCTTCCATAGCCAGGAGAGACAGGTCAAAGTCCACATCCACGGCGAGCCCGACACGAACGACAAGTGGTTCCCAATCGCGTCTGCGAACCTGGAGCTCCTTACTGTAATCCCGAGCGAAACGACGGCAATCGGAGCATTCCCAGCTCTGAACGAGTACGTTGAGTTGCTGCTGATGGACCAGAAGTTGTGCAATTTGCTAGTTCCAATCCGTCGAGAGGAGGAAACTCAGGAGGGGACAACCGATCACCAGCTCACGTTGGTTGGCAGAGTAGCGCAAGTGCTGCCAGCGCATGACGCGTCGGTCGTGGACGTCGAGTACCCGCCTGCGTATCGCCATGTGGTGCGCGAGCGACGAGTTCACATTGGCAACGGATACGTGAGTGAGTGCATCATGCCTTGTTCATCTTCAGCACAGTGAATGCAGGCAAATAACTTACACTCACCTTGTTGGCTCCCATCTACTCTTCCTGTAGCTCAAGGTGATCTCGGAAGACGAATTTGAAGATCGACAGCGCCGTCTTGAGCAGGCTGTCACCCTCGCGTCCACAGCACAGAGTACCGACCCGCACGTAGCTCTTCCGTGCCTAACACCAACGTAAAATAGTAAACCTCTTCGCAACCCTCGCAGGGATCACATCACTTACAATACAACAACGCGCATTCTATTCACCTCGTTGTCCAAATTCCTATAGCATCTAAGCCACACCTCTTATCATTCACCTTTGTCACCCACCTTTAAAGCCCATTCCTAGTGGTACTTGTCGACCCAGCCGCAGCATACTTGAGGTTGTCTCTCCGCTGGATCAGCACGTTCTGGATCTCGAGGTCGTCGTCATCGTCGTCAAGCGAGAACTCGTCGAGCGCGTCGATGTGGGTCGACACCTCCAGGTATGGGTTCTGCACGATCGGCCGGAAGCGGTAGCCCGTAACCGCGAAGAACACCACGGACGCGGCCTCGCCCAGGAACACGGCTACCCACGTGGCGTTGTACGGCAGCGACGCCGTAAGCAGGAAGAGCGCGATGCGCGTGAAGTAGATGTACGTGACAACAATGAGATAGAACGATCGGAACTGCGTGAGCTTCTGCAGGTTGATGTGCGCCTTGCCGTCCGTGAACGCCGACTGGCGCAGCGTGCGGATGGACCAAACGATCGGGAAGAGGATCGCAAAGCAGCAGAGGATGTCGAGCACGTGCAGCAGGTCGCGCCACGTCACCCACGAGCGCGTGCCCACGGCGGTCTCCTCGAGCGCGATCATCGCCGTGTTGCTCAGCACCTGGAGCACGAGCACGACCGAAATGACCGACTTGTCGCGGTTTGAGAGGTGCGGCTTGAGCAGCGACCAGCCCGTGCCGATGAGCAGTATGACCGCGAAGAGCGTCATACCCTTGAGGAACATGAACACGTAGTAGACCGCGGTCCAGCCCGTGAGCGTGTCGCCGTGGGTCTTCATGTAGTAGTAGCGCATCGATTCGGCGAAGAGCGACACAGTCTTGAACACGATCAGCACCGTCATCATGTGGTGGACGCTGTGGATCTGGAGGTGACAAGACACATTCAGTCATATGAGCAAACACCAGCCAGTTCTCTCAATATACGCTAGGGCTCTCTCTCTCTCTCTCTACCCAGGGCTCTCAAGTTCAAGTACTACTCACATGGCTGGTGTTGGCGCGTAGGTAGCGTAGCCAGAGCGCGGACGCCGTGAGGAATGCGAAGCTCATGAGCAAGTACACGGTCGGCAGCGGCGAGTCGCCCGCCGAGAGGTAGTTGAGTGCGCCGTTCTTGAATTCTGCCTCCATCTATTGACAGACATACACACAGCCAAAACGAGAGAGAGTTAGATGACCACGCCGTCTAAGAAATCGATTGATGTGTACAGCTATCGAGGACGTACGTGGAAGGAGATCTGGAGGTTGTTGGTGCACTGCGCGAAGAAGAGGTAGTAAAACCCTGGCGCCAGCGCATTCACATCGTTCGCTTCAGCTGCATTCTCAACTCTGGAGATCGTGCGATTCAGGCTCCTATTGTTATTTAGTTAAGCACACATCAAGAATAGCGTCATACAGTAGCTTAGCACCCTCTATGCGTACGGAAGCACACTAAACGATAAGCGTAATCAGTAATATCGTACCATGTAGCGGGGTCGGCAAAGTCGATCCACTTGTCGCTAGAGCGGTTCGTGAGCACGCAGTAGCGCTCGACACCGCCGTCGCGCGCGTCCTGCATCAGTTGCATCGTCTCCCACAGCGCGTCCTCCTGCTTATGACATAATCATACGCGAATAGTACAAAACCATTCAGTTCTGCTCAGTCATTGGGTATCCGTCTGCCCGCCCTACAGATCCCCCAAATAAAGCCACACACTGCACTACACATACGTGGATGAAGAGCAGCCCCGCGCGCACTGCACTTTTCCCACCACCTCCCTCGCCGCCATTGGGGACGTCTTGTGGAACGCCGTCCACGATGAACGCGACGTCGCGCACGCGCACGTCCATGTGGCCCGCGACACCAAAGCCGAAGCGCTCGATGAGGAACTGATCGCGGTCCTCGCTCTGGAAGGACCACGTCTGCTTCATGGCAGCCATGGGTGCTGGCGCCAGCAGCAGCACCACATAGGCGACTAGCAGCAGCTGTCGCAGTCGCAGCAGGGGCGTGAGCGCCGTCCGTGTCGTCGCCATCGTTCACCTCCTCTTCGACTTGCTTGTTGTGGAGCTGGTGATTCGATTTGATTTGCGTGTCTGTCTGGCTTTTGACCACGCACAAAACGTGGCAGGGCAACCGTCTCTGTTCGTTAAAGTGCGATTTAACCTGCCACGTCCACGTTGTACTTTAGTAAGTCGTTTAACGGATGTCGAGCTAAGTCCGGAAAGATGAGAGTTTCGACGTAGGCGTCCTTGTCTTTGCTAACAGCAAAGCCATCAAAATCATCGTCGTTGGCGATGCGACATCGCGAGGAGAAGAACATGGGCTGGCTGGACCGGGACCCTGGCTCGCGATCTCTTCACACTCAGCATCCCCAACGCTCTTCTCCTCGCAGGCGGCGCCCTGGACAGAGAAACTTGGGCTGGCACTACCTATGCTTGCATCTCCGCCATTTTCGATGCTCTCGTAGTCATTTCCGCCCTTGGAGCCGCTACCTTCACTGCGCGGAGATGAGAAGGGACTCCCGGCATTAAAACTTGCGTTTTCGATGCTCTCCGCGTGCTCGACGTCATCGACAAGCTTGGATTTGCTGAAGACGCTGAGAGAGGAGCGTGAGCTCTCAGCGCTCAGGCACTACACCATTGCCCGGCCAAATTGGGCAAACAAGCGTGTAATGTGAAATTAAGAAATGAATTAGAAATAAAAATATGCAGTATTTTTCTAAGGTGAGTACCATGGTTTTTTGTACAGCCAATGCAGGCGAAACCGCACGCAAAGCGAGCAGCTCCAAACGAGCACATAATTTTTGGCACGGAAGGAGCGCAATGCGCGCGGAAAGCCCGTAAGTTGCGCAAGCAGAGCCACTCGTTGCTTTTGCACACGCAGTACCACACGTTCCTCTGTTGTGTGTGGAGAGCCACACAGCGCTCAGGCTGGATCCCCAGTCACCGCTTGGTCTGCTCCTACCCATGCGCGCCCCAACCACCAAACCTCCACCAACACAAGAAGAGAAACGCTGCGTGCTCACCACCTCCCTTAACCGGGGTGACTAACAAGCAGTCGCCCGGTATAATAGAATGGTGCGAGCCACCGCGTGGCGCGTCATCACGACGAACCGCGTGGAGAACATGCCACGCGGTGGAGCAGGCGACACGTCCGCGAAGTTTGCGCTAGAGTTAGACAACGCTCTTGAGGAGTATCTAAACGACAACTGCACCTACACGCTTTCCCAAAGGAAAAAAATGCCTGCTTTCGACTTCATTGTCGACGTGTCCACATCAACTATCAGCCGCAGGCTTATCAACAAGCTGTTCACGGTCGAGCAGGTGAGCCAACTTTTATTCATTTCAATGTATTATTTACGAGTGGCGTACTTACTTAAGGTCTATCATTTTGTGTGCAGGTTCGCATAGAGCCTATGATATGCGACAACGAAGTCGACAGGGCGGAGAGGAAGGCGTTTGCAAACGCGCTCATGCAGCTGGAAGAAGCTGGCAATTATATGATCTTTTATGATGAAACCAACTTTAATTTGTACTGCAAAAGGGCGCAAGGCAGAGTAAAGCAGGGAGATCGTGTTACTCTTCTTCTCCACCCCATCGAAAAGACCCAACCTACAAATCCAGTGCGTGGTGCCGGTGTCAGATGGAGTGCTGCTTCGCCGCTTGGAGCGTGGCAGTATCCGGATGGAGCAGAATGCCGACTGCTGCGAAGCCGTGTGCAAAGCGGCAAAGCAGTCGATGGGATACAATGCCCACTACTAAGGCAAGAAGATCGTGATCGTTCTTGACAACGCCCCCGCCCACCGACAGACCAAGAAACGGATCCCTTTCCATGAAGACGCAGTGATCCTTCACCTGGGACCATACAGTCCCTTGTGTAACCAATCTAGGGTTGCTTCAGCGTGCTCAAGGGGGAGATCAAGGCATTCTTGCGCCTACGCAGTGACGAGATGACGTTGATGCGTAGCGAGTTCACAACAATGACGGAACAGCGCATGACACTCCTTGAACGAGCTGCGCAGCATTCAATGGGTTGTATTACTCCGCATTTGATGATGAGGGACTTCGTGCATGCTCTCCAGCATATTAAGGCAGCTCGTCGTTTGGGAAGTATGCAATACGGATTGTGTTATTCAAATTTGATCATTTAGCATGACAATTTTTAGAATATTTCGTTGAACCGAAATGATTTTTGAAAAATTTCTGTTAGTTTCATGTTACATGCCGATTTGCCCAACTTGGCCAGGGGGGGGGTGTACATACCGGATTGGGTGCGCAACCACGACGAGGACTCGTACGCGAAATGTACGTCTTGCTACCGGCTTATTTATTGTGCCTTTCTGTCTTTTTGCCGTCAGTTTTAGGCCCTCTCGTAGGACTTTGTAAATCGGACCACTCATTCATCCAATTCTTAGACTCATTTACTTGAGTGTAGATTAAATGTGCTGTTCTAGCCAATCATAATGACTCATTAGGCATGTCGCACAAACCGACTGCCACGTCCTACAAAACGACTCGGCTCGGCTGGACTGCATGTGGCCAGAAAGAAGTTTGTGCTCATACGAGCTTGGCTTGAAAGGCGTTGTGTATGTGTTAAGGCTCATTGCGTGAGTCATTGCGTACGGTGTGCGACAAAATCTTACGGACACCTAAAAAAATTGAATGAGGAGATTTTTACCCGGAGTTTTACGTTTGCGGAGATGATTTTTGGACATGTTTTAGAGCGTATTTGGAACATTCTTGTGATGAATATTTAGCTTGATTAATGATCTCAGAGCCACAAGTCAGTACAATATAATTTTAGAGCGGCCGACAAAATCTTAAGGACAGACAGAAATAAAGTCATTTGTGTTGAGAATGCCCTTACACAATCAACTTACAATGCCTTTCAAAAGGTTATAAGCCCAAGCCTCTCCACCATGGACAAGCTGAACGAAGACAGCTACATCCAATGGGAGTTCAACCTACGCATGAAGCTCGCTTGCAAGGGACTGCTGCCGCACATAATTCGAGCCGAGAGCGACCAGGTGAGCGACCGCACGATGACCAAGTGGAAGGAAGACGATTTGAAGATCCTTGGTGTGGTCGCTGGCGAAGTCAGCATCACGTACTAAGTGTATATCTGAGCTGCGATGACGGCGGGTCAAGCGTGAACTCTCCTCGAGGAGCAGTTCAACCGCAGCGGTCTGAAGAACCGCATCCTAATCACCAAGAGGATGCACAACTTCAAGATGGAATCCGGCGCACACTTCGCTGAGCATGTCGACCGCTTCAAGGAACTCGTGACGAAGCTCGAGACGATTGGTGAGGTGCTCTACGAGAGCCGCCAGATTGTGCCCCTCCTCGGTAGCCTCCCCGACGAGTACCGAATGATTTCCAGAGTTCTGAAGAACACCCCCAATCTCGGTTTGAAGCAAGTGATCGAGTCACTCTACAGAGCCAACCCCAGTGGCTACATTCGTACTCCGACCGAGAATGCGTTTACAAGCGAGAAGCGCCGCCACGACAGCCGCGACAACTCTAATGGACCGATGCGCTTCAACGGCAAGTGTAACTTCTGCAAAAAGGTCGGGCACATGGAGGTCGACTGCTGCAAGGAGAGTTTTAAAGACCAGCACGGCCGTCGAGCTGCTGAATGGACCGAGTACCGGTATGCCTTCGCAGCTGCGATGGGCGTCGAAAAGTTGGTGCGGCTGGTGGACTCAGGAACCAGCTTGCACACGACGAGTCGACGCGAAAAGTTTATGACTATAAGGACCTTGAAAATCCCGATCCAAATCGCCATCACCGACGGTACGAAGATCGACGCTGTGGGCATCGGCGAGGCTTGCCTCGAGATGTAAGACGGCGTCGAGATCACACTCTCGAATGTGCTCTTCATCCCCACACTCGATGGAACCTGCTCTCGATTTCGGAGCTCGCCGACAAGGGAGTGAGAGCGGAGTTCGGGCGGGACAAGTGCGTCTTCAAGTTTGGTCAAGAGACGGTCATGACCCGCAAGCACGATGGCAGCGTATACAAGGTCCGTGCCGTAGCCAAGGAAGAGTGCCGCGCAGCGAGTGGTAGTGTCGACTCACAGTGGATGGTGATAAATGCCAAGCTCGGGCACATTGCCTTCCAGAGGTACCAGCATCTCGGAACGATGACTGATGGACTCCCTGCGATCAAGAAGTAAGACGCAGCTAATGAAGTTTGCAAAGGGTGCAGTATGGAAAAGATGGCTGCTGGCGACTTCCCTCGCAACCTCGTGAACAAAGTAAAGACCCAGTGGGTGCTTGAGTTGGTCCACACCGATGTGATGGGACCGAAGCAAACCAAGACTCCAGGAAGATGCCTCTATGCCGTCGTGTTCGTAGATGACTACTCTCGGCATGTGTCGGTCTGTTTCATGAAGAAGAAGTCGGGAGCCCTTGGCAAGATCAAGATCTACAAGTCTGAGCTCGAGAAGTTGATCAACAAGAAGTTCAGGCGTCCCATGTCCGACAACGGCGGCGAGTACACAGGCAAGCGCTTTATCGAGTACTTGGGTGTCGCCGGCATCAGGCACGAGATGACCGTGCCGCATACTCCGCAACAAAACGGGATGGCTGAGCGCTTGGTCATAAGTCTCACTGAGATAGCGCGTTGGATGCGCTACCATGAGTCTGTCGAGAAGAAGTGGTGGAACTGAGGAAGTGAACACTGCGGCCTGAATCATCAATCGGATCTCCAACTCAGTCAACACCAAGGCCCCTCTTGCGTTAGTCCACGGAAGACGTCCTGACATGAAGAATCTAAAGGTGTTTGGCGCGTACGGTTACACCCATATTTCGAAAGAGAAGCGCGCAAAGCTTGATACTAAGGCATTCAAGTGTCGTTTCCTCGGGTATTCCGAGACGTTGAAGGGATATCGAGTCCTCAATGTGACTACCGGACTGGTGCACATCGTTCGCGCTGTAAAGTTCATGGAGACCTCTGGTCCAGAACTCCAGCGCTTAAGTATGGACTCCGGCTCTGACGATGAGTCTGAGACTGAAGACCAAGAGGTGCGTGACGACCGCAACCTCGCCCGATCGGAGTCGGAGACGGAGATCGTGCCCCAGGACTATGGCTGTGAGGAGCCACCGTCAACGATCGTCGAGGCTCCGAACTGAATGCTCACTCAGTCTCCAGGTCGAGCGCTGATGTCTGAGCCTGCCTCTGAAATCCGCCAGCCTCCGAGAAAGAAGTTCACTTACACGCTGGTCTGCTCTGGTTCAAAGCGACAGAGGATCGACCAAGTCCAAGCCAGTGGGGGCGACGACGAGCCAATCCGATTTGCGCTCGTCGACCCTGAAGAGTACACACTCCTGGCAAGCGATACCCCAAAGGACTTTAAGGAAGCCATATGCCGTGAGAACCACGTGGAGTGGAAGGAACCTGTGGACTCCGAGCCCAGGTTATTGATGGCGAATGGTACGTGAGATCTAGTTCCCCGACCGAAGTGCCAAAAATCAATCGGGTCTCGATGGGTATTCGCGTTGAAGAAGAACGAACGCGGTGAAGTCGCCAGGTATGAGTCTCACGTCATTGCAAGGGCTACTTTCAGCGCCACGGCATCGATTATGAAGAAATGCACGCACCGGTTGCTGCGTTGACCTCAGTCCGAGCCTTCTTCGCAACGAGCTGCGCTGAACTGATGGAAGTTCAGCAGTGGGATGTCAACACCGCCTCCCTGTAAGGCGGCCTCGAAGAAGCGATCTTCATGGAGGTTCTGGAAGGATCACTCGCTTTTCTGCTCAAGTTCAGCACAAAAGACCTCAGCACCTCGGCTGGCTTCGGTGAGAGTCAGCTCGTATGCAAGCTGCAAAAGTGCCTCTACGGCCTGAAACAAGCACCACGTGTGTGGAACAAGGCGATCGACGGTTTCCTTTGCGAGGTCGAATTCCAGCCGACCGACGCCGATCTGTGCATCTGTATTGAAGTCCGGGAAATTTTCCAAGTGCAGTTTACCCTCTCTGGGATGCCCAACCCAAGGGTGCTCGGTCGCGGATGGGTTGCCGATTTCTCCGCTCAAGTCTCTTGGCTTGCGCCTGTGAACTGGCTCCGCCACCCCCGGTTTGCCAATCAGAGTTTGCTCCCAAGAACGCCTGGAGAGTTTTCAGATGAGGGTCAACTGACCATCACTCCGAAGGACGAGAGATACAAAAGCACTAAGTATGTCCCACCTCCGTCGAGAACTACTACCCCACTTCAAAACCCTGAAACACCCTCAGGAGAACCCTCAGAGATTTCGAAACGGAAGATGCGACAGCCGAAAAAGGTGAGCCAAGCCGCCCAGCTTCAACCGATTCCCGACAGATCTGCAAGCCGACCGGCTTCAAGTTAGATCCTACCTCAGCGTCCAAGTAAAGCCTGATCAAGCAACAATGTCCAAACTGCCACCAGAAGCTTGCTACTGACAAGAGAATACTTAGGGGCAACCAAGGACACCTCCATTAATATTTGTAAATACAGTCTTCAATTTGCCAGCAAACCCGCAAGTCCGCCTGACGTTTCAACTCCAACCGTGATATCTCACAAAGACGTGCAGCCGACCCCTCCGACACTTCGACAGCGCAGGACGGCCACACACGTAGTAAGTATTGGTGCGACAGCGCTGTGGCTTCTGTGCGCACGGTAAGTTGGGTCTCAAACCCCAATCTCAGTCTGTATACGTCTTGGCGCCCTTGGAAAGAGGGGGACCAATTGTTATATACATGTAATATTACATAAAGTGTGCTTGCATAAATCCGAGACTACATGATGCGATTAAGCTGAAAAACGGTCTGCATTTTGTCAGAGAGTAAAGAAGCGTCTCAAAAAGAAGAGGAAAAGAGAGTGTCGAGGAACCCCCACCTGGAGTGTCCGAGAAAAATACAGACGCCCCCGGGGGATCACCAGAATAGAACCCCGAATTGTCCCCGATTGGAGAAGTCGAGAACATCCCTCCTAGTCACCCGTCCGAAGAGCGAAAGGCTCCTAGTTGACACCCCCGTCCCATCCGTTAGGTGGTTGACTCGATTTAGTCTCGGGCTAAACCCCCCGGTCGACAACCGTCTCCCGAGATCCCCGTATCCCTCTGAAGTCCCTGGGGTTGACGTGAGGCCCAGGTCGCGTTAGGTGACGCCCCGGTTGAGATACTACTTTTCACCCGCAAGGTCTTTGATCACAGACCGAAAAACAAAAAGATCACCCCCGAGTGCCTGGCTGTTGTGTGTTGCATTTCCTAATAGTTTTGAGGGATTGAGGCGATTGCTCGAGTTCTGCTCAAGTATTGCTCAGATCCGAAGAACTAAAGGGTACACAGTGTGAGATATAGACCAAAGGATCCTGAGGAGGCCCCACCCCTTGGCTGCTCTCAAGACCCTACCAGATCAAACAAGAAGAACTTTGGTCACACGCCACCAGGAGTATCGAGTGCGGTGTGGGGTAAAATCCACATTCACTATATCACACATCTATATCAAGCATCAAGGCGATTCCAAATGCCTCTTGTGTTTGTACGTTGACGACATGCTCATCGCGTCGAATGACCATGTCACGATCGCTGGTGTGAAGGAAGCCATTAGCAAGCGCTTCAAGATCAAGGACCTCAGCCGAGCTCGTTTCATCTTGGGCATCGAAATGCACCACGATATTTCTGCCGAGAGGCTGATTATAAGTCAGAAGAACTACATCGGGTCGGCGATCGAGCGCTTCGGTCAAGCCAACGCTGCGCCAAGTCTGACTCCGATCGATCCAAGTACCCGCCTCAGTAAAGGTGATGAGGCACAGTCCGACAAGGATGTGGCCGAAATGAAGACGATACCTTACTGATTGCTCATCGGTAGCCTGATTTACCTTGCGTGTGGTACTCGACCCAACATTGCTGTCACGAAGGCAAGGTTGAGTCGATTCCTCGAAAATCCTGGTCTGAAGCACTGGAATGCAGGAATCGAGGGAGTAAAGTATCTGAAGAAGACCAAGGACATTAACACCATCTGCGATGGGAGTCTCAAGTCCAAACTGAGCGCTTTCAGCGATACCGACTGGGCTTGCGACCGCGACGATTGACGTTCCATGGGTGGCATCGTGCTGATGTACTGTGGTGGCCCCATCGCCTGGTGTGCCGCGTTTCAGAAGGCTGTTGCCCTGAGCACGGCAGAAGCCGAGTGCATGGCTCTCTGCGGCTGCGTCAAGGAGTACATCTGGATGCGCATGCTGCTTAAAAACATCGGTTTGGAACAACCGGGTGCGACTCCGATCTTTGAAGACAGCCAAGGCACGATTGCATTGGCCAAGAACAGCGATTATCAAGCTCGAACCAAGCATATCGATATTCGCTATCACTTCATACGTAAGAAACTTAAAGGAAACGAAATTGCCTTAGAGTACGTTGAGTCCAAGAACCAAGTCGTCGATTTCTTGACGAATGGTCTGTTATTGAAGAGTCTGCGCTACTTGATGAGCAAGTGCAACGTCAAGTCTGTCCAGGCGAAGGACTGCGAAGCGAGTGGGGTGTTGAGGATGCCCTTACACAATCAACTTCCAACGCCTTTCAAAAATTTGGGGGTGATCACGCATGCTTTGTTGATTGTAGAGGGCACAGCGGGTTGTTATTGATTGTAGGTTTGTCTGCTATTGCCAAATTTGGCGTGGCAGCGACACAATCATGGCAAAGACTCCAGTACTGACCAAGCCTCAGCAAGGCAAGATTTTGACGTATGCGAGCATGAAAATGTCGTTTCGAGAGATTACGAAAGCCGTCAGACGCTCGAAGAGTGTGGTGCAAGCTTTTCTGAAGGACCCGGAAGGCAACGGCACGAAGAAAAACACGGGAAGGCCACTGTCGCTGAAAGTGCGCGACCGCACTCGCCTGAAGAGACTTACCTCAACTGGAGAGTACGCTACCAACCAGATCCATCAGGATCTTGATGTTGAAGCAAGCGCTTGCACTGTTTAACGCGAGTTACAACGTTGCGACTACTTGAAATACGAAAAAGTCAACAAGTCCCCATGTATGTCGGCCGTCACAAGGACCTTCGTGTTCGTCGGGTGGAGCGCCAAATCCGTCTGCGCACGGACTGGAGCCGCGTGGTGTTCTCGGATGAGAAAAGTTCAACCTTGACGGCCCCGATGGCTGCAAGTATTACTGGCACGACCTCCGGACTGACAAGAAGGTCACGTGGAGCCACCATCCTTGTGGTGGATTCGGCATGGTGTGGGGTGGGATCTCATCCCTGGGGAAGACTCGACTGGTCATTCTAAAATGCAACTAAGACGCGTTCGACTCCCAGCAAACGCTTACAAGCCATCTATTCGAGTTCACCGATGGCGTTCACGAGGGAGGTTACGGTTTCCATCACGACAACTCCAGAATTCACTGAGCCAACGCAAGGAAGCTCATCCTCGCGGATCTCAACATCAAGACCATGGACTGGCCAGCGCTCTCTCCAGACTTGAATCCGATTGAAAACCTGCGGGGTATCATCGCGAGGAGAGTATACAAGAACGCCTGTCAGTAACCCACCACTGACGAACTGAAAAGTGCGATTGTGGAAGTGTGGGATGATATTTCGTCTGATATCCTTCTAAAGCT
>JALBZB010000936.1:0-15321 GCA_038050625.1 Pythium sp. MPC-2022a | reverse complement strand
AGGGTCATCTATTCGGTCTTTGCGCTCCAGTTCCAAGTGTCGTCGCTGATCATCTACGACTCGGAGATCCAGCGGAATGACGCGCTATTCACGTTCATCGGCGTGAGCTTGGTGCTCTACAACGCCACGGGACTCGCACTCTCGATCACCACAGGATGCAGCCAGACATGCGTGCTCAAATACTGCGGATGCTGCATACCTGACGACGTGGAGGCGCAGCTGATCCACGGTGGACCGCTGGACATGGCTGCCACGCAGCTTGAGACGCCGTTCTACGAGAGCAATGGCGGTGGTTTATTACTGAACGCCAGCACAGGTATTGCCAGCAGCGGCAACCCGCCGACCGTGAACCCCGTGTTCGTGTTCACAGACATCGAGTCCTCCAGCGCGCTGTGGGGAGTCGGCGACGGCCAGGTCATGAAGCGCGCCACCGAGCTCCACGACAGCATCCTGCGCGGACTGCTGACGAAATACCGAGGGTACGAGATCACGACCGCTGGCGACGCGTTCCAACTCGCGTTCCACTCGATCCGCGAAGCTGCTTCGTACTGTCTCGACGCGCAGATCCAGTTGGTGATGGCGAAGTGGCCGAAAGAGCTCCATGGACTCGTGCCGGCGACGGAGAAGAAGCGCGCGGGAGGGTACAGACTGATCTTCAATGGACTGCGCGTGCGCATGGGGATCCACGACGCGTCGCCGTCGGAAGGTGCGCTCGTGCAGGACATCCACGCTGTGACGGGGAAGATGACGTACACTGGCGCGTCGGAGGTGATCGCGAACGAGATCGGCGATCTGGGTTCTGGCGGCCAGATCCTGGTCACCAAACGTGTGGCGCAGTGGCTGATGGCGAATGAGGCGCTCGTGGACATTGACTACTCTGTCGAGCGCGTGGGCACGCACGGGATCCCGCAGGTGAACGGTCACTTGGAGGTGTTCCAGTTGGTGCCGGAGCTGTTTGCGAAGCGCAAGAAGTACTTTGGTTCGATCTTGAAGCGCAGTGAGACGATCTACTCGATCTACACGGATCGCTCGGGGCGAACCACGAGTGTGGGCGGAGCCGAAAGACTGACAGCCCCGCTATCACCGCCGTACACACCGACCCAACCGATATCGCCGAGTGACGAAGACTACCACTCGATGAACACATTGCGACCGTCTATCCCGATCCTCCAGCACCCTCAGCCGCGGGACTCGAACGAGAATGCTGCGTAAGGTGAGTGAAAACGTGGGAAGTTGTGAATTTTAGAAGCGTGAGCGACATTATTGTTGTCAAATGGTGGCGGAGGACCAGCAGCAGCAGTGACGAAAGACGCATTGGTATAGTAGTAGGTACTGGTAGATGAAATAGTTATTTATTGGATGGATAGATGAGAACACAAGAAGACCTACTCGTATGATAAATGTAAATGTAAGAAGAGGCTTTCTCGAGTTGTCCATTCTTTCATCCATTCTCTCTCGACCATGCGAACCAATTTTATTAAGAAGGTTTTACCGAATATAAATAGGTATATGCACCTCTTTAAGTTCTTTCCGCCACCAGCCTGCATCAGTCCGTTGGCTTGCAACACAAAAAGTATCAAGAAGCAAGAGAGAAGGATGGCGCCGCCGTCACCCTCTTCCTCCTCGTCGGGCTTCTCCTCCTCAGACGACGACGACGAGTACGAGCGCAGCACCGCCACGCGCGTCACCACCGACGTGTCGGTCGCCCGAGTGCCCGTCGAGATCGTCCACGAAGACGACGATGAAGCAGAAGAAGATGCCACCATGGCGCAGTCAAAAGACAATGACGACGACATTGAGCCGTTTGTAGACGTGGACCTTGAGGTGCTAGCATCGCATATCGCGCAGGAGTGCTTGGAGACCGTGGCGCCACTGCTGCAGGGTCCGCTGTCGTTCCATTACGAGATGTACACGACCGCGATCGAGCTCGTGACGCGCAGCTGGCCCGTGAGCAGTGATGAACAGGATGCTGATGAAGAAAATGGTGAAGATGACCCGAAAGTGGCGGCATACCACGCACTGCGAGCCGCGCTCTATGCGCGTTTCCAGCGCGCGTTCCCACTGACGCAGGAGATGTACGCGCAGTGGCTGAGCGACTTGCCCGCGAGCGATCTGGAAGCCAAGCAGCGCGTGTTCGAGCTCTCGTTCCAGGACTACCAGTCGGTACCGTTAGCGCTCCAGTATGCGCAGCTCCTATACGGTACAGTTCAAAATGTCAACCACTGGCATTGTGTGTGTATGTGACTTGTGTACGAGATTGCTCCTGTGTTAATCGTGACTTTATCTGTACCTTGCTGTTGATATTGTACAGACCATGAAGGCGAAGCGAACTTGCCAAGCAGCAAGTCGATTATGGAGCGTTTGCTGCGCACAGTGGGGATGCACTATACCCAGGGCCATGAAGTGTGGAAGTTCTACCGTGAGCTGATGCAGCAAGTCGATGATGAAGAGGAATCCAAGTCGCCTTTGGTGAAAGAGCAGCAACTGCGCTCGTTCTACCTGCGCCAGATGAAGCTCCCACTGCAGCAGAACGATCTGGTGATGTCGGAATTCCGAGCCTGGAACAACTACAACACGCTGGAACCAGAGTCCGAAAGTCGTCGCGTGAAACCGTTTGAAGACGCGGTGAAGCGCCAGACCAAGGTGTTTGGTCCGCTGTTGAAGAAAATGAACCAGTTTGAAGAACGACTGCAGGCTGCTCAGGCGCCGAATGGACCGGAAGAGTTGCCATTGGAGCAAGTGTGGCTCCAGTACATCAACTTTGTCACGTACCGGATCGTGCCTCTCATGGAAGAAACCCAGGATGACGATGGTGATGATAATACTGAGGCTCCTACTGGTGACGATCTGCTCAAGTCCATGTTTGAGCGCGCGGTCGCGATGGTGTGTCTGAGTGCGATGCTCTGGTCGAAATACGCTGCGTTCCTGGCATCAAGCCTCAGTGCAAATGATGCCGAGAAGCTTCAGGTCTATCAGCGTGCGGTGCGTAATGTGTCGTTTGACTCAAGCATGTGGAACGACCTGCTCCTTGAGATGGAGCGCCAGGGTGCGTCGATGACCAAGATCAGCGAGTTTGTCGAGCGCAGTATCCTTTCGCGAACGAACCCGCTGATGATGGATCCGTACCATTTCCTCAGCGTGCTGATCACGTACTGCGACGTCCATCGTCGTCATGCTGCGCGCTTCAAATACAACGCTCAAGCGATGCAGCAGCTGGAGCAAGCGTTTGAAACCTGTGAGAGCTTTCTCGAGACCCACTTCCCAGAGTTTGCAGCTGGCGTCACGCGTATCATGGAGTACCACACCAAGTGCAGTCTGCTTGCGAGCTCAGCTAATAACAGTTCAGCGACCAAGTTTATCAAGTGGAACGCGCTCTGGGACCAGATTCTGCTGAAACGAAGCCAAGAAGCCGAGGTCTGGGTGAGTTATTATCAGGAGATTGTTCGCACAGGAGCCAAGAAGACGCCAGCGGAGATCCGAAGTACAGTGTTTGAGCGCGCGATGCAGCACGTGAAGGACTATCCAGCGTCGGTGCTTGAGATCTGGCTGGTGTTCGAGCGCGAGAATGGAACGTTGCAGGATTTTCTCCGTGTTCGCCAGCTTCACGCAGATTTGGTGGCGAAGACAGCAGCAGCGGTGGTAGCACAGTCAGCGGAGGCGTTAGCGGCAGGATCCGAAGCTGCTGGTGCCTCTTCTCAACCAGAGTCGAGAAAGCGGAAAGCGAATGATACCAAGAGCAAACCTGAGCCAAAGCGAACCAAGACGACGCCCGCTCCTCGTCAAGACAAAGAACAGAAACCAGCAAAAGACTCACAAAAGCCCCAGAAAGCTGCTGCTGCTGCTGTTGCCACCCCCAAGGTCGCTGAAAAGAGTATTGAGAAGAAGAAGACCCACGAAGCGCTGACCAATGCGCACACTCTGTTTGCCTCCAACATATCGAAAGAGGTGACGAAAGAAGAGCTCGACGCTTTGTTCCAAGACATTCCAGGGTTTAAAGAAGTTCGCCTCGTGGTGAAGGCGCGCGCGAACCACGTCAAGTCACGAGGCATGGCGTATATTCAGTTCTCTGACGAGCAGGGCGTCGAAGCAGGGTTGCTGAAGAATGGACTGGAGCTGAAGGGACAAGCGATGAGTATTGAAAAGTCCAAGCCTCCACAGTCGACAACAGCAGATGCTGGTGGCAAGGGTAAAACTGGCGATCTCAGTCGCGACGGTACGTGGAAAACCGATCCAGTCACGATCTACGTCGGCGGCTTGGCCCCGAAAGAAAACAGCGGAGAGCACATCGGTGAAGCGAAACTGCAGGAAGGGATCCAGCAGGCGCTACAGTCAGTGGGTGAGCTGGTTGTCGTGAAGCGCGTGAGCATCTTGAAGGACAAGCGCGGGAAACTTAAGGACTATGGACTAGTGGAAGTGGCTTCAGAAGAGCAGACAGCGAAATGTGTCGAGCACCTTGACGAAATTAAGAAGATCCTTGGAGACCAGATCACGCTCAAGCCCTCGCGGTTCTCGATTGACCAGATCCTGCTGCAGCAGCAGAACCAGATGAAGAAGAAAGAGAAGGATCCGTCCACGCAAGCGAGTACTGGTCACGAGAAGAAACCCAAAGGAGCGAATAAGGGAAATGCTGCTACTGCTACAGCTGGAGCTCCTGGTGGCGTGGCAGCGAGCAAGTCGCAGAGGAACTCGATGAGCCTCATGCCGCGCGCTCTTCGCAGGAAAATCGCAGTCTCAGCCGATCCGTCTTCAACATCAGTCTCCGCCAAAAGCAGTAGCACAACAACTTCTTCTTCAGCACCAGCAAGTTCTTCAAATCAGCAGCAGCAGTCCCAGGCTCAATCAATAACTGCGAGCGACAACAAGCCGAAGACGAACGACGATTTCCGAAAGCTGATGATGAACCAGTAGCCTTCTAGTCAATTTCAAGCACACACAAGGTTAGTCGATAGACACACACAGAGTCACCGATGGATAAACAGCCAAGCATCGTCTGTTGTGCCTTGGAATTTCGTAATTGTGATGCAAGCGAGTCCTTTAAATACTGCTTTGGGTAGGTTTCCAATTGTTACTTGCCGCCATCGTTGTCGGATCCGCCTCGAATCGTGATGACACGAAGCTCCACGTGCTCGCTATCAGCAACAAACACACGCTGACCCTGTTTCTCACCCTCGCCTTCTTCATCATCACTATGATCAATGACCTCAAAGCCACTCCGCTGCTGCTGGTGGTACTTTGCGATGACGCGATTCTGCCAATACGCCATGACGAACGGCAGCGCTTCCTCCATTGCCAAGTACAGCAAATACTGGATCGGCGGCGTGGACCCCAGCGGCCAGAACCAGAGACCCAGCCGCATTCCATCGCGCAGCTGGTGACTCAAGAGCGTCACGATTACAAAGCACACGCGCCGCGTCTTCGTGGCAAGCGGCTGACTGCACGACGAGCAGTTGTAGACGAGCACCGCGACGACGACGATGAACGCCACAGCGTGGCCGAACGGGCGATGCTACAGATGCATGGATACGTTTCAATAGAGAAATAAGTGAGTCAAGTGTCTTTATCATTGCAATAGTACAGCGAATCAGAATACGTTTCTGAAGTTGACGTTTGTCGGCTTACCTTGAGGTGCGTGGCGCCAGAGATGCTGAACGAGCCTGCTGCGATGAAGTGGTCGACATCCAGAAGCGACGCCGTGACACCAGCGAGGACGCACCGCTTGAGGAACGCCAGCCACGGCCGTCGGTCACCTGTGTTGGCATTCATTGTGTTGGTACCACTCTCAATAATATCTGGACTTGAAGCGGACAGACTGGCATACTGGAGCCACTTGCGCTCGGTCTGGCAGAGGAAGACCCCCCAGCAGCAGAACCCCACAGCGCCGTGCGCGCCGCTGTCGACGAGGTGACGAAAGAGCTTGTAGTCCTTCATGTACTCTCTGTGTACATGGTAGTCAATGTCCACGTACATATATTAGCATTGGACAGATACATAACACGAATGACCCATGATGACGACAGAGCCAACAACGCAGCGCTGTGGGATTCTGCTGCTTTGACCAAGCAAGAGAGGAGTCAGTCTGGTGGAAGACACGTACTGCTGAGCGAGGAACGCGTCGCTGGTGGCGCAGATGACGATGATCGACGCCATAAGCACGCGCTGCACGAGCGTCTCGCGCGTGACGCCATTGCTGTTTGTGGCCGTCGTAGCAGCCATTTGGATGTGGAAATCTCGAGGTTTATCTTGACGTTTGTTGCAGCTCAGTGTCGAAAACGTCATTTTCAGTCAGCAATTTATATTTTTGACACTTATTGCTGCTCACTTGTGATTGGCTGAATTGATTTTGGATGTCGAATTTGTCGATTTCAGACTGAATGCAAAATGACTATTGCGGGAATAGACCGAGTGATGCCTATTACTTCAAGGTGGTTGAGCGGCGCGCGCGTCGTCAAGAGCTACGTGCACGAGTCGGAGCTGCGGCGAGAGGCGTCGAGGTGCGTGATGCCTGTGGAAGATAGAGAGAGCTATTCGCGCCTCCAACACCAACTTTAAAAGCACAAAAGAATCATCCGAGAGCTGTGCAGACAATCAAGAGCCATGACGAAACAGCACAAGAAAGCGAAAATGAGCAAGAAGAGGCGAGTAGCGGCCATGCGGAAGCGCTTGTCAGAAACCGTGACTGCTGCGGCGATGACCGCGGGCGGCGCATGGGAACCCCTTACTCGACAGTACAGCATCGTCACGAACGGATTGGACGCGAGCCAGGATTGATCGGTTCTTGCAGGCTTGTGCGACGATCCAGACGAAGAAGCAGCAAACGTGCGCGAAGATCCTGACTTTGGTGAAGGCATGCACGAAGATCAAGAGTTTGAAGAAGACGTGTGCGACGATCCTGAGTTGTTTGATAACGAGGAGATTTTGTCACTCATCGACGAGTTCCTTTGGCAGGAGTTGGAGCATATGTGAGCTGTTCTGTAGTCACTGGTGCGGAACAATGTGATGTGTTCCTTGTGCATTGATTGTGTACTTATGAGTTTGATAATTCTTTGACACTGTGTTCGCTCTTCATCTCATTTATTGGTGTATCGTTGGTTTGAGTTTGGGAAGGCCTCTATGGCCATGGTTCTTGCTGGAAACGAAGAACCCATCCATCCATCCAAGTTCCTCTCCGTCAAACCTAGTGGAATGCCAGATCACACCCTCGCAACACGAAGCTAGCGAACGGATATTGAAGGGCGCTAATGAGCAACGCTAAGGGCACTAGTGTATATGAATGACACCCTGCCTGCAGGAGGATGACACACCTGAGCGTAGATGCACGTGATCGACGGATGCTGGGGTGGCGGGTGCTGAGGAATCAACTCAAGTGTAGAAGAACCATCACGAGGAAGAAGAAGAAGAGGAGACTCACTCTTCTGGACTCACTGAATTGTCGAGCTTCATCGCTTTTCACAGCACTCTCGCGCTGCCACCTCCACTTGAGCAGTCAGTCAGTCACAACCGTCACTATGGGACTTCCAGTTGTATCATCTGGACATGCGTCCACTGCACTGCACTTTGCGCTTTCGCTCCTGCTTGCGAAGTATCACGCCCTCCGTATCTGTACTCGTTGTCCTCTTCTCGTGTTCACGTTCTGAGTCACTGGTGCACTCGATGGCTCATAACACTCAGCTTGTAATTGAGATACCTTCTTCAATTTGGTGTCGGCATCGGGTGATTCTCCAGCGGAACTCAACCGCCGAGGCGGGAGTTCGGTCGTCTAAGATACGCGACCAAGAGCGCGAGCGCTCTTACGCGTGGAGCCCTAAAAGCGGCCTTATTAATTGCATCATCGCGACCAAACGAATGCGCCGGTAATCCAGGAGCGACATACGATCAAAAGACACTCGAGACACAAAACGCACACAATACAAAGCAAGCATACAAATGCAGCGAAACACGCATACAAAACCACAAGCAACACGCACACGCCATACACACACTCGCCACTCACGCTCACCTTACAGCTCCGCCATCGCCACTAGCACGCCCATCGCCACAGGAGCGCCTCGCCTGCGCATAGCTGCATACACACACGAGTGCATAGCGCCCACGACTCAACTTTGGACACCTCTCGCTTTAGTTGCATCGTCACTGGGGAGAATGCGAGCAATAGAAGACTCACGCCCCATCGGATAAACGAGCGTCACAATGTGGACGCAGGCGCGCGCGTCTGTGGTTATTGGCGACTGGCGGATCGCAGGCGGTGAACAGAAAAAGAGAATACAAAATAAAGAACCAGGTTCTTTATTTTATATTCTCTCTTTCTCAATTGACGAATTCGAATGCATTACATGTAGGTTGGAAAGCTAGCTTTGGCTTGGGGAATCAGCTGGAGAAAGCAAGAAGCTTCCAATAGTAATCACTGCACCAGCGTGTTCATTCCTGTTCAAGCACAGCGCGATGAACGATGAGGAATAGACACGTGCGGTGCTTTATTGTTGAATTTCTCAGCTTCTCGAGTGCCAGTTGGCTCTTCATGCTCTGAAACGAAAGTGAAAGCGATCGATCGATCGATAGCGAGCGCTTGGCGTGTGAGTGAGTGAGTTGGTACGAAGCCAGTGCGATCTCACAACCAGAGAAAACAACCCAAGCGGAGCGCCAAAGAATGTACCCGTGTTCAACAACTGCAACAAGATTGCAATTGTGCGCAAGCAAGTTATGCACAACAGACAAGCAAGCAAGCAAACAAGCGGACGCTTGTGTAAAACAAGCAACCAGGAAACAAGAACGATGGAACAAACATACACACACACAAACAAACAAGCAAACGAGCAGCCACTTGTTTGCTTGCTTGTTGTTTGAGTTGTGCACAAAGTTGGCGCGTTGCAAGAACACCCTTTGTTGAGAGGGTTCACTTTGCTGTTGCTAATTGGATTTTGTAGGCTGGTCAGAAAGCCGCATAGGCAACACTTTCTGGACCGTGGGATCCTTTGGAAAACGGCCGAGTTCAGACGAACTGAGTACTGTATCGCTTTATCCTAGTGGTAATAACCAAAACATAACCTAACCAAGTAGATCTGGTTCCAATCTACTGAATTAGCACAAATTGTTGTCGTTAATTCAGTAGATCGCAGCTCAGGTAGTCAGCTCGTCTGTCTGACTGATCGTCCAGCCAGTTTCTCCTGTTCCGCCCGTGTCAACAAAAATCGAATGGGTGAGGGTAGGGGATGGGGAAAGAATGTTCCCAATTGCGCAGTTGTATAAGTGCAGTGCCAATTCGACATGTCATAAAACGTTTTGGATAGTTTATCACCCAAGGAGCCACTTCGATCCACTTTACATGAAATGTCAAGCACTGCAGGCAGTAGATTTAGAGGTGAACGTTCGAAACCTATTGCTTAACCACATCCCCTTTTGTGTGTGTCTGATCGCAATTTCAGTTTGCGCTCCTCTTCCTATGCACGGGCCTTGCTCTTGCGGTCGCCTGTCTGGCGTCTGCGTGCGCGCTTGCGTCTGCGTGAGTGAGTGTGTGCGTGGCCAGCAGGCATCGGCCGCCGACGCCACGACAACAGCTCATTTCCACTTCGGGCGAAAGAAAACCAGCATTTTCATTCGGCCGACAGTACTTATCAGCGTCACTCGTCCTTCCTCCATCCTTCCTCTCTCTCTCTCTCTCTCTCTGTGCGTCCCCAATAAACAAGTAGCACTCCCGTCCGATCCATCCATCCATCCACAGGTCCACATCCAGATCCGCAGGTGATCAAGCCGCTTTACCAACCGAGTCGCTGACGAGAACGAACGCCATCACCATGCTGACCAAGACGGCGATGCGCTCTGTGGGCGTGGCGCTGCTGGCGCTTACGAGCGCGCTGGTGCTGCCTCTCGCGTCCGTGGAGGCCGCGGGCGTCTGCTACTCGCCGTTCCACGCCGAAAAGTACTTTTCCAAGCCAGCGGAGATCGAGCAGGTGCTGCTTGCGGACATGCAGCAGATCGCGAGCACCACGGGCTTCTCGGCCGTGCGCACGTACCACGCGCAGTTCTATGGGCAGAACGTGATCGATGCCGTGGTGGCCAATAAGCTGCAGGTGGCGATCGGCATCCAGATGGTCGGCGTCAACGGCGCGTCCTACTCGTACCTGGAGGACGACATCCAGGCCGCGATCAGCGCCGCGACGAACTACCCGGAGAGCGTGCTGGCGATCTACGCCGGCAACGAGAACCTCAAGAACGGCGACTTTGGCTCCAGCTCGGCGGACGACATCATCGCGGTGATCAACAAGGTCAAGAGCGCGCTCAAGGGCACAAAAGGCGCGAACGTGCCCGTCGGCACGGTGCAGAGACTCGAGGAGTGGCTGCACGCGACGGACGCGGACCGCGTGGCCGCGGCCAGTGACATCGTCGGCGTCAACATCTACCCGTTCTTCACCAAGGGCGGCGAGGCCGACATGATCGGAGCGCTGGACGCGCAGTGGACGCAGATCGTGAACAAGGTCGGCTCGTCCAAGGCCCGACTCACAGAGACCGGCTGGCCATCCCAGGGCTCGCGCTCGGACGCCGGCAACTACCCGACGCTGGCCAATGCGGAGAAGTACTTTGCCGCGTTCTCGCAGTGGGCGGCGGCCAAGCACGCGGCCACGAGTCCATTCTATTTCATGATGTACGACCTGCTCAGCGCGCACGCGACCGACTACGAGCAACACTTTGGCGTCGCCACTGCCAGCGGCGAGCTCAAGTTCAATTTGGGCTCGTCCTCGGCGGCTTCGACAGGTTCGGCGGGTCAGTCAAATGGATCGACTGGACCTTCGGCTGGTTCGACTGGTGCTTCTAATGAAGGCTCGCCAAGCGCTTCGGCTGGCTCGAGTGGACCTTCGACGAGCCAGTCTGCTGGTTTCCCGCCTGTTGCTGCTGGTGCTGTGTCGTCCGATGAAGTCGCTGGCGAGGCGGATCGCAGCGCCGACTCGCTGCCTATTTCTTCCAGTTCTGCTACGACCAGCTCATCTACCACCAGTTCCTCTACGACCAGCTCTGCTACCAGTAGCAGTTCTTCCAGTGCTACGACTGTCACTCCGTCGCCGTCTCCTACCGTTGTGGTTTCGAGCGCCATCGGATCTACGACTAGCTCGGGTGTGAACAGCGTCAGCAGCACGACCAACGTCATCTCGAGCGTGACGGCCATTCCATCAGCTTCTGCCTCTTCCCAGGGAGTCGACGACTCGGCATCTAGCGCTGGTTCCAGTAAATCTGGTTCGTCGGCGCCCAAGGCGCCGGAGGCCGAGCCTCTGTCGTCCCTTGATGACGCCGGCGTGGTGTCCAGCAGCAGTCTCAGCGGCAGCGGGTTTGGCGACCAGAAGGACGTGGGCTTCGGCTCGTCGTCGTTCAGTGGATCCATCGGAAGCTCCAGCAGCGGCTCGAACGAGCCTGTGAACAACGACCCGGACGTCGGCGACGTAGACAGCAACGCACCCGTGGCCGCCCCGGACCTCACACCGCAAACGTTTGCGCCAGTGCCGAGCACGAGCTCCTCTTCGTCCAGCGCCAGCAAGGCCAAGGAGCTTGAGACCCAGGAGGCGCAGGCCAAGCGCGCGCGCGAGGTCGCCGGCGGCCAGGACGGGGCGTTCACTGGACTCACAGCGGGTGTTGCCCTTGCCGGTGTTGCGGTGATCGCCGTGATCGCCGTGTACGTGCAGAAGCGCCGCAACGAGAGCGAGAACCAGATCTCGATCACGACCGCGGACGCGCGCGACTCGACGCCGAGCGTCTACAGCGACCCGCTCGGCACGCGCTTCTCGAGCATCGTCATGATCACGCCCAACGGCGACGGTGTCTGCATCCTCTAGAAGAGCAGACTCAAGCCCCAAGTCCAGACAGCAAATCTAGCGAGCTGCCACCAGCAAACCTCCCGTAAGTAAGTAACAAGAACAGAAGCTTCTTCGTCATAGAATGAATGGATGGTGCACCCCGAGTGCCATTCTCTTGATCTCCCATTTTGATGTGAATGTAGTAGTCACCCTCAAGGTTCAATTGAGTTTGTTTACCCAGGAACCCCACAGCCAACGTTTCCACAAAGTCAGTAAGTCTGTTTATGTAAATGATATCCTGAGCATCCATTACATATCAGCATGGTCTGTGTTCGAGTCGAGCGAATAGCTCATAATTGGCTTCGCCTCCAACGATCATGCGGGCGTTTCCAGGTTTTCAACTTGGGAGCTTTGTTGATCAAGCCAACCAGACCGCCCAGTTTCCCGTCGTCTTGTGTACATGCAGTCCAGCCTCAGAGCTGTCAGAGAAAACAACGAGGCACCTCAGCTCGAAGGATTTGATGACAGACTCGTCCTTGGACTCGCTACCGACGCTCGTCGTGGCATAATGGCTACATTTCACAAATACTCTGTATTTGTGACAAGCACTCTTGCGAACCAAATGAGCTCCTCGATGCCTAGCACCCGTGCCAATCAAGAGCAACGTGTAGCTGCCGGACACATGCGCGTGGACATCGTGCAGTGGGTCTCGAAGAAACAACCGGAGCTGAAGAGTGCGAATCTTGGCTTGAGTTGAGCGATTGATGTATTTTTCAAGAGATGACACATCCTGAGCGAGATGACGGACCTCCCAGAGATGTCGTAAGACTCGTGCAATAAGGAATCTGTTTTCGGTTCTAGGCTTTCAGATTCGCAGTATACCACGTTCCTGTTGTGTATTCCGCGGCAAATGAAAAGCTAGTCACTCAACCACATTAGTTTCCACTCAAATTATCCGCACGGTTGATCCATCTTTCATTCTCTCTCCCTTTAAAGCAGCTCATCAAAATCTAACTCAGCTTCGTCAACTGCTTCCCGGCTCAATTGTTTTTCGTATTCCCCAACCTGGAAGTCAACAGATAGAGTGGCTGCCTTCAAGTTGGTTGGAGACACTGGTATTTGCGGTAGCATGAACTGGATCTCGACGAAGCCGTAGTCTTTTCGCATCGAGTTGAGTGGGTGAAACGGCGTGAGTCCCAACGAGAACGCCAAGCGGTTTTGGTACGTGGTCTTCACTTCGTAGAGTTCGTTCGTCGGGTCGTCTGCATCACACACCAAGTACCACGTAACAGCAGATAAAACTCCGCGCACACCAAACGCCCACAACTCGTCACTGTTTTCGCTGCTGCTACTGCTCTTCTCCAGAAACGCGCCAACGTCGAGACGGATCTCCAGTGGCGCAGCCTTTGCCGAGTCAGGACGGATCAAAACGGTGTCCATTTCGTGGTTTGAGACGAATTTGCCCAGGATCTCGTACGAGCTGCCTCCAGACTCGGTGCGATTGCAAGCCTAGCGCACAGGAGCAACGAGGATAGGGAACAATGTTAGGCAATGGTAAACCAGTAACACTGCGATCATGCGTAGCATCTAACTCACGTTCAGGATCTGCTTGGCAATATCGCGCAAGATTTCTGTGTACTCTTCATGAAGCTGTGCTACCGAGTTCTGCTTTCCAACCTGTGCTTTTAAAACTCCATGAATGTGGTGCTGCAGCTTGTCGACAATCGCGTTGTACCCGACTGTACCCGGCACAAACTCCCCATTGATGACCAACTCATCACGCTTGATATCCTTCGAGTCCTGGAATACCTCGGCTTCAGTGAGCACTGCAACAACCTTTTCTGGCGTAGAAGTCGGGTCACAGAGGTCCTGCAAGTTCCGAAGGTAGGTCGACTCGCCTAGCAGCGGATCAAAGCTAGAACTTGATGCCGCTGCTCTTGCTGCCATGTCTCGAATCCAGTTGACTGAGATCTTGAGCGTCTGGTTAGGAAGCGACGCGAACACTTGCTCGACCACCTGCTGGAACGGCGAGATGTCGCCATCGCACGACCTCAGCGCGTGGTGCAGCAGCGAACTCATTTCTCGGATCTTCTGGCGCTCAAACTCTGGGATCTCGTCACTCAAGTACACTGTTGACTGTTTATAAGGTAAGGTGCGCCAACAGACAGCCACTGAGTCAGTGTGCAGTTATAGGATACGCAGAAGAGCATTCAAGACAACATTTCATTACCCCCCAGTCGCCAGCGATCTTGTGCAACCGCTCGATGATCATCGGCACTTCGAGCTCTGCGTCGCCCGGCTGCAGCTCCACGCTGAATCCCTTGCGCACAGAGAGCAAGTGCAGCTTTGTCACCAAAGCGAGCGCTTCGAGCGTCACGACGCGCTCGCCACCGTCGCGGATGCTGCTCGCTGCTTGCTCAGCGACTGTCAGGATCCGCTCAAAAAGCGCGTCTTCACCATTGTCCTTCGAATCACCTGCAATGACTGGAGACGGTGGATACAAGCTGCCATCGTTGGTGCTGGGTCCGTGGGGTTTGCTCGATAGTGGCGGCAGGTTGAGCAGATCCCTCTCCATGTGCTTGAGGTTCCAAATCCACGTCGTGCTCTCTTCGTGGTCTGCCTCCTCAGTAGTATCTTCGTCCGCTTCTGTAGAGAGCTCTGGGGGTGCTACTGAAGCACCAAAGGTATCAATAGAGAGCAGAGGCGCTGGCGCATGTGATGCAGTAGCATTCGGCGCGTTATGTGCGCCAGAGTCGCCCTCCCAGTCCTCCCAGTCCTCGGCGTTCGCGTGCTTTGTCATCTCCTTTGCCTTCAATTGCGGAATGCAGCAGCATTTTTTTAGGGGTAATAAACAAATTACTCCCTTTCCAAATTTAAATAAAAGTTCTACGCCTCATGAAATATAACATGATATAATACGCCCTCATAAAAAATATAAGGGTATTATTCGGGAATGTGCATTTTATAGTATTTATGACGCTTGTGTAGTAATATAACCCAAAATGTATAAATACGGTGGTATATACCGAATATATAACCGCGCCTGTAGCTCAGTTGATAGAACCCTGTGATCACGCACAGAAGGTCGAGGGTTCGATTCTCTCCAGGAGCAAAACAGGCTGCAAATAGTCAAACAATCTTGCCACACAACTCTAGAACTGCCAAAGGCGATCGTACCGTGCGAAGAGTGACTCAGGCTAGGCGCCAGTATGCTAAGTCTAATAGGCGGATCCTCCTTCTAGAATGAGGTTCGACATGTCCAAATGTCCAAAATCTCCAATCTAAGCAACTCCAGGCATATAGAGTCTAGTCACATCGCTTCCCTTTTACTTTCTTCACAATCACTGTAACTTGTGTGTCAACTAAATGGGTACACATGCGCATAAGAGATACATTTTTGCATCGAAAATGTGTTTACAGTGCGCGCCAATAAAACGTGAAAATGGTGACTTCTGTGAATATATTGGCCAATAACACGATTCAGAAAAGAAAAAGGCCTCGTTTTATAGCCAATCACGAAAGCAGTCTCATTCGACTGCTTTCG
>JALBZB010000935.1:0-15325 GCA_038050625.1 Pythium sp. MPC-2022a | reverse complement strand
CACATCGCTTGTAAAAAGTAGTTTGTGATAGAGGCTCACTGTCTCCTCGCTCGGGGGACATAATGGAGCCACCGGATCGGCCCTACCGCTGCGTCAAGACGAGCCTCAAGAGCATCGTCAAGAGTAATCTCGTCATCGAGAAGCTAACCAACGCCGCGCTACGAGGCAACAGTATCATGATTCACACGCTCCAGCTGCTTAAACTGTACCTGCTCCACTGTTGCGAGAAGGGCGACGAACTGCCCACGCTCGACAGACAGTTCATAACCTCAATCATGAAGGTGCTCTGCAAGACACTCTCTTAGGACAGACACCCAAAGGCCGAGACGGAGAGCATCAAGGATACGCTCAAGGCCTTCTACGAGCAGCACTACAAGGCGTACGTGTCGGGGGACTAAGCTACGAGCACACGAGCACCGTGCTCGACTACCTCTCAATCGACGTCATCACCATGTAGGAGAACAACATCAAGCAAAACTACCTCGAGCACATCGAGTACGTCGAGCGGTACGTCAACATGGCATGGCGCAAGAAGGAGCTGGTCGTCATTATCAGGAGAAGCGGGAGGAACACGAGGAGCCGTCAAGAGGCGCTGTGCGCTCGCTTGTGCAGGGTCAAGGACGACCTGCTCAGGCCACACCTGCCGAAGACGTCGCACCCCCTTCACCACGCGTGGATAGACGAGCAGCGCGACCTGGTACTCCCTGCGAGGGATCTGGAAAATGACAACGTCCACTACGACATCCAGCGCTGGCCGCAGGACTACCTCCCGTGCATGCTGCGCATGATGAGGGCGGTCGAGGCGCACGGCACAAGCGTCAAGAACGCATGCCCACTGTGCAGCAACGTCGTGCCCAAACACGTCTGCATAGACACGGTGTCGCCCGTCAACCTCTGTTTCACGGAGGAACAGGGTAAGCGAAGCGACTTCACGAAAAAGGGTAACCTTGTCAAGCGCCACGACAACACCTGGGGCTTCTTCTTCAAGACTGACATGAAGTGCTTCCGCGCGCATGGCTACACGTTCGACAACCAGATTGAGACGGACGGTGTTGGCTGCAGCATCCTCCTGAAGCGAGAGGATGTTCTCGGCAAGCGGGCGGTTCAATCGAAGAAAGGAAATAGCGAGACGTACATCGACGAGGTTGCCGACTACGAACCCCTGAAGGACAAGACGGTCGTCGCGATCGACCCCAGCATGAGCAACCTGTTGTACTGCGTCGACGGCGACACCAAGCAACAGGCAAGGTTCCGATACACACAGGACACGCGCCGCAAAGAGACGAAGGCGAAGAAGTACCGGGACTACGTACAGGAACGCAAGCAGGAGGTGATCGACGGGAAGCGCGTCGCCGAATGGAAGGCGAAGCTGAGCATCTACAACAGGAAGACGACCGACTTCGAGCGCTTCAAAGCCTACGTGGAGAAAAAGAACGAGATGAACAGGCGCCTGAGTCCTGTGCACAACCAGTACATCTTCCGGAAGCTAAAGCTCGGCGGCTACATGTGTCGCCAGATAACGGAAGTTCGTCTCCTGAAGCGGTTCGAGAAGCTGTTCGGAAGCGGAGCAGAAACGATAGTCGCGATAGGGGATTGGGACCAGAGGCAGCACCGCAGGTTCAAAGAGTCCGTCAAGGGCAAAGGCTTCAGGATGATGTTTCAGAAGCGGACTACGACGTGTACCTGGTCGATGAGTTCTGCACCAGATCCAGGCGCAGCGCGTGCGAATGGGGCGAGTGTACGACGTTCCGGGTTTGCGAGAACCCTCGCCCATACAGGAGCGGCAATATCTCGCGTCACGGGCTGGTCAGGTGTACGACTTGTTCCAGGCTGGTCAGGTGTACGACTTGTTCCAGGCTGTGGGATCGAGACACGAACGCCGCGTCGAACATCTGGAAGGTGGCGACGAGCGCGATCCGAGGCGAGGGTCGCCCCCCGTACCCTCGAAGAGCCAGAGACTCACTCAATGGTGCTACGTCGGCAGGGAATGAACTTCCTGGGTGTCTTGCGACGTTCCCACGCAACCACGATTGGACCTAAATGCCGAAACAACGCCTTCAACAGGATTGACATGAGCGATACTGTACAAACACGAGGCAATTTTGCTGCTTTACAACGCATCGATCTTTTTTGTTCCCCCCTCATTTCTCTCTATAATCCTCATATCGCTCATGATATCTGCCATATTCATACTTCTACACGGAAAAACACTCATACTAATTGAATACCGTTTCCCTTATCTCTTTACCAACGCACTCACTTTCTCCTCTTTTCCCTTTTCCATCCTTGCCGCACTCACGACTCACTCTCAAAAGCCCCTCGCGCGACCCGAAGCTCCAGCGCTTCGTGTATCCTCCGCCCGTCCCTTCTCACTCGCTCGCTCTCTTTATTCGCATCTGCTCTTCAGCCATGGACGCACCGCCGCTCTCTCCGTCCTCCCGCAGCGGGCTGCGCCAGATCCCCGTCGTGTGTCCCGGCCACTCGCGGCCGCTCGCCGAAGTGCAGTACAGCCCTGTGACGCCCGACGGTTGCTTCCTCATCTCGGCGTGCCACGACAAGCTCCCGATGCTGCGCCGCGCCGACACGGGCGACTGGATCGGTACGTTTGAGGGCCACAAGGGTGCTGTCTGGAGCGCCAAGGTGGACGCCACCGCGCAGTACGCGGCGACGGGCTCGGCAGACTTCTCGGTCAAGCTCTGGGACGCGCTCTCGGGTGATGTGATCACCACGTTTGAGCACAAGCACATCGTCAAGAGCGTCGAGTTCACGCCTGACGGATCGCGCTTGCTGACTGCGGGCCACGAGAAGCTGCTGCGCGTGTTTGATTTGCTGAGTGTGAAGGAGCTCGTGGAGCACTACAAGGCTGAGGGCCGCACAGGGATCTTTGTGCCGCCAACACCACCGACGCTCGAGTTGCAGACGAAAGAGCAGATTCGCAAGGTCGTGGTGATCAGCGACAAGATCGCTGTGACAGGTGAGGTGGACGGCACGATCACGGTGTGGAACATTGACGCGGGCGAGAAAGTGCAGGAATTCAAGGTCGACGCTGGCGGCGTCATGGACATGGAGGCGTCGCGCAACAACACGGTGCTCACGGTGGCTGCCGGCAAAAAGGTACGCGTCGTTGCATATTCGTGTAGTGTGGTGACTTTTGATGCGCAGTCGAGTACGGTATACTCAGTGTCGTTTTATGTATTCATGTGTTTTTGCAGGTTTATTTCTACGACGTGGTGAACAGCTTTGCGTTGATTAACTCGTTCATGATGCCGATCTCGTTTGCAGAAGAAGGCGGCGCATCGCTGCACCCGCGCGATGACAAGTTCATCGCCGGTGGCTCGGACACGTGGGTACGCGTGTTCGACTACAACTCAGGCGAGATGCTTGAATGCCACAAGGGCCACCACGGCCCAGTGCGGTGTCTGCGTTACGCGCCGCGTGGTGAGAGCTTCGCCACGGGGTCCGAGGACGGCACGATCCGCATCTGGCAGAGTGACTCCAAGTCTGCGGCCGCCGCATCCGTCGCAGAGGCAGTCGCCGCCGAATAGCTATGTTATGCTGTTTAGAGAGGAAGGTGCTGGGCTCAAGCACCAGCTTGCTTTGGTTTTGAAGCATGTGATAAATGCGACGATCCTTGCACACGAGCGGCTGGCGGCTACAGTTGACAATGGCGCGGCAGGAAAGCAAAATAGCAGTGATGGTAAAGTATGTGGAAGACCAGTGAAGATGGCTGGCGGTGGCGTTCATGAAGGCAACTGCAGTAGATGTCGTCCAAAACAGGGGAATGGGGGCTGTGGTGGTCGCTTATGTGAAGAAAGTCGTAGGGAGAAGGCATCATAATAAACAAGCAAAATCAATACAAATTTACAAACCTCCTTGTCTCTCTCTGCTGGGCAAGAACCTTCTCGTCTAGCGATGCGTCGAGTACCACTGGATGATGTCGCTGAGCTCGATGAAGCCCGTGCCGTCCGTATCGAGGTCGGTCGCGAGCTCCTCCAGTTCGTTCTCGCTCAGCTGCATGCCTAGGTCGTCCACCAGGAACTTGGAGAGTTCCTTCGCCTCCATGCGGCCGTTGCCATCCACATCATAGGTCTCAAACAGCTGCCGCATGCGTCGGATCTGGTTCTCTGCCGCCTTCCGCTGCGACACGAGCGCCGCCTTGTCCTGGAACCACTGGAGCGAGAAGCGCAGCAGGTCCTCGGGGCTCTCCCGGATCACCGCTTTCGTCCAGTCCTTGATCACGAGCGGCAGGTCTGGGGACACAGCGATTTGCTCGGCTGAGAAGATGCGGTTCACGTCCATCTGTTATTTCTTGTGGAGGAGCTCAGGCTACGCGCGAAGCGAAGAGCAAGGGATTTTTGCGAAGAGCTACGACCGCTTGCGAAGAGCTGAGGATACTTTAGTGAGCTTAAACAGAGCCACACGCGACTTTTCACCAAATGCCACCACAAGAAGATGCTGCAGGCATTCAGGTCAGAAGCGACGCACGAAACTGCTGATTTCTTCTCTTTGCTCTCTTGGGTTGATTTCCTATTTACATCGTTGGCTTCCAGATGTTGCTGTTGATCGTCGCGGGATCCCCTGAGAGCAGCTTGTACGAGTGCGTCACTGCAACAAACGCCTCGACGCGCTCATCCGCAGTGCTGCTGTGGTAATCACCGCCACCGCCGCTCTCGTTGTTGCTGTTTGAATTCGCATGCCCCACGTCCATCGTCTTGTCCGGGTGCAGCTTGAGCGCGAGCTTGCGGTACTGTCGCTTGATCTGCTGCGTCGTCGCATCACGAGGCACGCCCAGCACACCAAAGAAGTCCTTCCGCTCCCACATCATGCGGATGCGCTCGGGCTGCCAGAGCATCTCGCCATCCAAAAAAGTGTTCGCTGGGATCGAGCCATAGAGCGTGTGCAGCCTGGAGAACGTGTTGCGCTGCAACTTCATGCGCACACGCGCCGCGCGGAACAGATCCTCTTGTTCGTTCTTGCCCTGGTCCTTTTTCACGAAACGAGGCGGTGGCTGTGACGGTGGGAAACTTGTGTCCTCTGTGCGATTCGGCATCGGAGTCGCGCCTGAACTGTCTGTATTTCCTCCTTCATCTAGTGACTCGGAACTTGTTGGAGGTGCTGCTGCTGAAGCAGCTGCTGGTGTGGCAGTGCTACAATTGTCGTCCATTGTAGCCGCACTCCCAGAGGATGCTGCTCGTCGATTGTTTGGACTTGGTGCTGGCACCGGAGTATCTTGATCATTTGCAGACCCATCACTGGATGCTGGCGTCCTTCTCTGTGTCGGCGCCAACTTGGCTTTGAATCGCCGCTCTTTCCGCGTCGCAGCAGGTCGTCCACGAAGTCCAAAGCGCGTCTGCGCACCTGACGCTCTCGTCACTGTCGGACGAGGACACGTGCAGTGGGCTCCACAGTACAAGCACTTGAAGCAGATGCGAAGCATGCCGCAAATACGACTGGTAAACTGCTCGTTTCGCACCGAGCTGTCTGTGTCACTTGACATGGAATTCGAGCGAGGCTTCGTTTGCACCCACTTGCAACCGTCGTTCGCCTCGACGCAGCTCACGAGCATCGCGAGCGTCTTTTGCACCGCAGAGAAACGCGTCGAGCAGCACATGCGGCAGCCGCAGCTCACGCACACGCAGTGCAAGCAGCACCCAAAGCACCCCGTGCATCGCCGGCGTAGATCACGGCAACCAGAGCATCCCATTCGCAACGGCGCGGGGTTCACTCGACTTTGTGTGCGCGCAGTAGGACTCTTTCGAGCAGACTTTGCTCCTGTAGTCGTAACTGGGGTTACGACCGCGGGCTTCTCACCTTTCTCGCCTTTCTCGCCTTTGTTATTGGCGTTTCCAGCATCGCTGAGCTCAGTCACGCCTTTCGCGAGACGAGTGGATGCCGCGCCTTTGGTGGTATCCGGCGGCCCCGTTTGATCGATCTCCATTTGCTCATTGTCATCGTCACCTAGGTTGCTTGTTGTGTGACCTTTAGCAGAGACTGGCATCACGCTTGAGGTGTCACAAACGACTGGAACACTTTGCTCGTTGTCGCCTTTTGAGTTCGGCTTGTCAGAAAGCTCGCTTGTTGATCGAACCTCGTCCGGGTTTATTACCGAGCGAGACCGCGCTCGACGTCGCGGGGCGGTATTCGCTTCGGAAGTAGCGTAAATCTGCGCTGCCACTTCGTCGTCGACGGACTCACCCAGGAATTTACTCAGCGCTGCGACGCAAGACCGGGTGAGCGCATTGCATTCCCTCATAAGTGCTTTGTGTTCCGTGCTCAATGGATCTTGAATGTCGCTCGAACTGGCACGCTTCGCCAGCTCTGAGTTGGTCACCTGAAGCTCGTATCGCAGTTTCTTCATCACAATCACATCTGCCGAGTCGTTCGCATCAAACACGCCCGTCCAGTCGATAGGCTTGTCCCCGCTCTCAATGCTCGCATCACGCTTTCCACTTTTGCCAATTCCATTTGTCGTCCCCTTGGTACCAGGTTCATGGATGAGTGGTTGGTCTGCAACCTGGACAGACCTGGCAAGCTTCCCCTGGTGCCGCTTGTAGAAGAACGCCCACTGGTGCAAAAGCAGCTTTTCCTCGATCGCACCTTGCTTCGCCAATTCACGTTTCAGTGCGTTCGAGTTCTTTACGTGCGTTCTCCAGGGAGCAGAGCGACCCATCACGTCCATCAGCGTCTTCATGGTGTGCAGCGACTCGTATAACTGCGTTCGCGCTTTCTCAAGATTCTGTGCAGACATGAAATGCTTGGATAGGTCTTCCATCGTGAAACGATTCACCAGTTTGTCCAGCATGTCTGCTGGTGTGAGGCTCTTCAGCAGCGCCAGCTCATTGTCGGAAGGCGTGATTTCAGGCACTACCTGCGCTTTTGGAGTGGTCAACGTCACGGTATTCCCAGCGAGAGCGCCAGTCTTGGATGCTGATTGTGTTTTCGCTGCATCACTGCTGCCAGACTGTGAATTCTGCTTTGACGCCGCGACAGTTCCAACACCATCAATCACTGGCGGGTGACTCTGATTCAGCTCCGACTCACCGTTTCTGTTCACTGTAGGTTTGGTCTCCTCCATCTCAGCCAAATCATCCTTCGCCGAGTAGAGAACTTTCTGATTGTGCCACACAAACAGTGCATCTTGGAGACACGTGAACTTGTCGTACGTGCGGTCACCGTCGCTTCCGTATCCGTCCTCGAAGTCTGGATCAAACCATGAACAAGAATTCTCGAGAAACACTGTCGCCCATTTGTGAAGCTGAAGCTTGATGTTCTCCACCACGAGTTTCGCCATCACGTCCTTGAGCTGGTTCGTGAGGAAGATCACATTGTCTCGGTCCCGAGGGCTTTCGGTCCCTTGATCGAGTTTGCTTCGCGCTTTCTCACCAAGCAAAACCAAGACGGCATCGAGTTCCGACACGTACATCGAGAGTCGATCCATCAAGCAGTGCAGGTACGCGCTGCTGTCTTTCGTTGCTTTTGCGTTCTGGATGTCTTGCGCTACGTCGACCGGAATATTTTCCTCTTCTTTCCAGTTGAGTACATGATTGAGCACCTCCGGGCAGTGCTCCACAGTCTCGCGCACCAGTGAAATTGGTAGCGAGTCCAGTAAGCTCGACTCGATGGCGGAGGACCGAATTGGACGAAGAATGTACTTGAACAAGTCCGATTTAAGCGTCTCGTTCGTGAGGATGTTGCGTTCAGCAGATACTGCCACTGGCCGATTGTTGCTCGAGGTGCTACTGACACCACCACGAAGAGATTGCATCGCGTGGTAGTGGTACCCAAGCAAATGCGCAGCGAGAGTGAGCGAATGCAAGTTCACAAGCTGGCGTTGCACCACACTCCACTGGGTCTTCTTGGACGACTGGAACAGCTCAGAGGACTCGGATGGGAAGCTTGAAGATTCAGGCTTCTTTGCGTCGTTGATGCTTTGTACGACTTGCTTCCCGTACTGATCGTTCTCAGAGAGGAAGCTGCAGACAAGCTGCATATCGTGCTCGGTGAGGATCCATCGCTTCAATGCCTCCTGGTCTTCCATTCCATGGTCCAGCAGCAGCGGCTCCATGTAGAAGTACTGCCTCTCACCCACGACAAGCTGCAGCAATTTGCAATCGCTCTCTTCCGAGTAGTCTTGCACGAGGTTCAAATCTCGGGTCAAGCCTGGAATATCCCACGTAGAGCGGAACGATTCACGGCGGTTCTCCTGGGATTGCGTCTCCTTGTGTCCGCTGATTGAAGCTGTTGCTCGCGTCTCTCGTTGAACATTGGACACTGGGACTCGGGCGATGGATGGCGATGACTCCACAGCGTCGGTTGACAGACCATCAAACTCAAAATCTGGAGCATCCTCTGGTTCCGCAGCGTCTTGTTCACGAGTCTGTGGCGGTGAGCCAGTCGCCTTCTTGAACGCTTCGATCTTCTTAAATAGGTTCACCAAATCTTCGTCCATCGTAAGCTTTTTCACAGCATGTCCAGATAACATTGGTGGTGATGGAACCGAACTCTCTTTCGTGAGAAGCCTCGGTATTCGAATATCTGGAGCTATGACGTAACGAGAACTCGAGCCACTCGACCAGCACGCGTCCTGCACAGAGCTGAGCTGCTCAATCTTCACGCGTTTCTTCTTCGACGCCTTGGACGAACTCGACCCTGGGGACGCGAGAACAGCGCACTGGGTTTTCACGACCAGATCCGAGACGCGTCGCTTGTGCTTGATCGCCTCGGCTTTGCGGAGCACTGCCACGTACTTTTGCTTTTCAATCGCCGCCTGTGATTGCGCGCGAGCAGCTTCTTGCGCAAATTTTCTCGAGATCGCGGCGCTTCGCTGCAGTCGTATTCGGAACTCGTCAATATCTAACAACTCATTATTGGCAGCTGCAGCAGCATCTTCGTGGGTCCGGTGTATCCGCTTGCTCTCGTTCCCGATATCTTCACTGCTCCCACGTGCATCCGCTTGCTTGCGCTTCCTGGACATCGCGACGTCAGCCCTATTGTTGATGCTATCTAATTCAAGGTCACCACTTAGTCTTCGTCGTTGCGAAGCATGCCTTGCATTCTCCAATTCTGTGTTTGTCTGCTGTCTGCTGCTACTCGTGTCGACTCTCAAGCCCGTGCTGTTGTTTATCCACCCACGCGTCAACTGTTCCGCATTCTCAATCGCAGATCGCAGCAATTTCGAACCGTGATCGACCTACATCGAAGAAGAAAGTACAGCCCACAAGCAGCACACACACCGTCATTTATCCTGCTTTGATGACAACGGACAGCGAATACACCACCGCCGCGGTTTCTCTTTACCCGCTTGATCGTATCCGCCGACACCTGGAAGCTCATGGAAAAGCCTGTGCTGCTGTCATTCGCTTCCTGACTTCGCGTATCGCGCTTCCTGTGCACGATGATGCACTTCGCTTGGCTCATAATCGCATTGATACGTGCGCCGCGGTTCCCAATCACATGCGGGAGCAGTACCTGCGGGTCGCAGTTCGTCGGCACAACCACTACTCGCGTCACCTGCCACTGGCCCATCTCGTCTTGTTGGTCCTGGTGTGAGTTTCTACTACTGTTTCTGTCAATCGCACTGGCTGAACTGCTGGCTTGTGTCATTGTTGCTGCACCAGTCGCAATGCCACCAATTGAGGTCATTGAGCTTGTAGCAGCACCACTGCTGCTAGTCGATGTCGCTGTTGTAGCACGCCTCCGCAGTGGCTTCTTTCGATTTACTTGCTGCTCGCTGCTCGCGTTGTTGTTCCCCCCATTCGCGAACGGCTGGTGATACAGTGACGACGACAATGACGCTGACGATGTCGACGATGATGCACCGTAGTGCGCACGCACACTCACTGCCGACGGCGACACGGATACTGAGTTGGGTCCTGCAGGTGAGCGCGTGACTATCCTTCGCCGCGTGGGCAAGGGCAGCGGCGCGCTCGTAATGATCGGATGCGCATTGCCGTCGTCCTTCACGCCGAGCGACGCGCCGACCGAGATCACGCCCATGCCGACGATGTCTCAATCTATATACACCCACGAGAACGCGCGGGCTAGCGTACTCTACAGTCTTGTATCTACAATAGAGAACAATAGATGCACACACACGCGTAGACGCACACAGAGAGCGTCGCCACCACCTCGTGCTGCTTGCTGGTCTCGCTCGGTATATGGCGCGGCGACTTTCTCCCACCGCCAGTGCGGTGCGTACTCGTTGCCGTCGTAAATAGTAGCCCCTACGTAGAGAATGATTGTCGACAAAACTCTAGAAATGCGTAATTACGGGCTTGGCAAAATGTTTTTACAATTCGGCTGAAATTGGGTATTCCGGTTTTATCGGATTAAAGAGAACTCGGATAGAAGTGGTCATAGATGAATTATCGGCACATTTTTACCAGGTGAACCTGTAAACTTTGGGGATAAAGTGGGGAGAGAAGTTGGTCGCGTCGCTTGCCTGAGAGCGCCGACGCCGGATATCCGATCCACCACCTCCTGGTCTGAGTAGTGGCCAGGAATGGCGAATGAAGCAGACTGAGGGTGGTAATGATAGCTTTAAGTGAGTCGCGTGCATATTTACACGTCGCTCAAACTTTTATCAATGCCCACATGGAAATTGTCGTGAGCAGCAAACTGAGGAAGGGCACTTGCATATGGTAGTCACTCCTCGACGAATTCCGGTGGTGCTATGGAACCTGATGAATTCTACTTCCTGGTGGTACAGCTTCGTGATCGAAGAATGACTGTTTACCAGCACGCAGAGAAAAGGCTGTGGTGTCTATGATTTTATTCATAAACACTGGTATTCGAATTGCACTGTTGTTTTGTATGTGAAGGTTGTATTGGTTTGGTTGAAAATGTGCTCCTGGCAAGCCACAGTCTGGAGAATGAGCATGCCCCCTGCTGTAGCTGCTCGTCATTGCTGTAAGTACGCTGGTCTACAAGTCCAACAGCAGACGCTCCGGGTTCTCGATCTTGTCAGCGATGCCCTTGAGGCACGTCACGGCTTCCCGGCCATCGATCAGGCGGTGGTCGTACGTGAGCGCGAGGTACATCATCGGACGCGCCACCACTTCGCCGTTAAGCACCACAGGGCGCATCTTGGTCGCGTGCATGCCCAGGATCGCTGACTGCGGCAGGTTGATGATCGGCGTGCCCATGAGCGAGCCAAAGACGCCGCCGTTCGAGATCGTGAAGTTGCCGCCCGTCATCTCTTCCAGCGTGAGCTTTCCGGCGCGCGCGCGCTCGGCGAGCTCCGCAAGCTTCTTCTCAATATCGGCAAAGCCCAGTGACTCGGTGTTCTGGATCACAGGGGTCACGAGACCCTTCGGGGTCGACACGGCGACGCTCATGTCCACGTAGTCGCGGTACACGATCTCCTGATGCGCGTCGTCGATCATCGCGTTCACGCCTGGCACCTCCAGGAGCGCGGACGCGCTCGCCTTGATGAACGCCGACATGAAGCCGAGCTTGGCACCGTGCTTCGCCTCGAACGCGTCCTTGTACTGCTTGCGCAGGTTCATGATGTTGGTCATGTCTACTTCCTGGAACGTGGTCAGGCTCGCCGACGTGTTCTGCGACTCCTTCAAGCGCTCAGCAGTGCGGAGACGCATGCGGCTCATCTTCTCACGGCGCGTCACACGCTCAGGGGTGAGCAGCAGCGGGTTGATGATGTCCGCGTTTGGTTGCGCAATGACCGAAGCCGCCTTTGGGGCAGCAGCAGCTGGCGCTGGAGCCGCCTTCGCTGGGGTCTGCTCCGCCACAGGGGCCGCAGCAGCAACTGGAGCCGCAGCGACAGCTGGAGCAGCGCCTGGCAGGAGCTTAAACAGCGGCGCGCCGATCATGACCACTTCGTCCACCTTGGCGAGCACTTCCTGGATCACACCGCCCTTTGGCGAGCGCACGTCCACGCTCACCTTGTCGGTCTCGATCACGACCACCACTTCGTCCGCGGCGATGTGGTCGCCGACGCTCTTGGACCAGTGCACAATGGTGCCTTCCGAGATGGAGTCGCCCATCGACGGCACGTTGACGACCTCCGGGTTACCGGCTGGCGTCGCAGCTTCAACAGCAGCAGCTGGGGCGGCGGCAGCAGGCGCTGGGGTTGGCGCAGTCGCTGGAGTAGCAGCCGAAGCCGAGCCTTCGCCCTTCACGAGCTGGAACAGCGGTGCGCCGACCAGCACGTTGTCGTCGATGCTCGCCAAGTGTTGTGCGAGCGTGCCGGAGAACGGCGCGCGCACGTCCACGCTCACCTTGTCGGTCTCCAGCACAACAACGACTTCGTCAGTTTCCACGAAATCACCTGGCTTCTTGAGCCACTCGACGACGGTACCTTCCGAGATCGAGTCGCCCATGGACGGCACAGGCACGTCGACTGGCGCCGCGCTCGAGAACGGGCGGCGCAGCTGGAACGCGCTCTTGGCGTTCGCGAACGAGGTGACGCACAGTGGCGCAGCGGAGCGGCTCAGCGCTGACGAGGCAGCGGCGCTGGTCACGAGCGCGCGCGAGGCGGTGGAGAGTGACGCGGCGGCAACGTTGGCGTTGGCGCGCGCCACGCGCACAGACTGGCGGAGCACGACGCGGCTGGAGCTCTGCATCATCTTGCTGTTACTTATCGAATGAGCTCTTCGTTGTGTGGGAGTGGCCTGATGTTAAACCTCAATACAAATGGGCTGTCGTGATTTGCGCTCCCCTCATTTTGGTTTTGTGGTGGAGGAAGTCTTCTATGTGGACCACACCACGAACCGAACCTAAGATGATGGGTATTCGCACTTAAGAGGAGATTGAAGTTGGTAACCCAGACAATTCGAACTTATACCGGCAGCAACGATACTGTTAACTCAAAAGGTAAATCGAACTTATTGGGACAGTAACAATACTGTTAACACAAATGCGCAACATCCAATTGCTGTGAATATAATATTATGCCGTGTTGTTGAAGAGAGACATGGTGCTGGTGGGTGTTTCACCTTTTCTTTGCAAGCGCTTCACAAATTGAAAGCCTCAAGCGCAAGCAGCCTCTTTACCAATGGCCTATGGCATGAGGATCCGCATCTTCATCCTTCGTTGTATCACTTACTGACTATTCCTTTAGTTTGTGAGGCACCTATGTTCTCTCTCAAGATCGTCAGGAAGAGCGGCGGCTACCTACCGTTAGTGTCGCACTGCGATATGTCTCCACCGCACAATCGTGGCTCTCTGACTCGCTTCAGCCAGACTTCCGGGGGTTTCGCAAAAATGCATGGCATTTGATTGACAAGGTGTGACTTTGATTTCCCATAATAACGAGTCAATCAATAACGAGCACAGACAAATACCCACCCCACTCACTCACGCCCTTTCAACCACAACTACTGAATGCGCACGAATGACATGCAGAGCTTGAAAAGACGCAACAACAACACAGGCTGACGCGAATCATATATCCTGGTTGAAGGTGGTGGTTGTTCAATCAGTCACTCTCTCGCGAAGGAGTCAACTTGGATACAATTTGTATTGGGTGGTTTCATAAATCTGCGTGTTGCTGTTGAGGGAACTTGACACGCATTTGCTCAGAAAAAGAACCAAAGATCTGCTGCTGGCGATTGATCGACTGAGAGGCAACGACTGACTGACAGGGGACGGATGAGTGAGTGACAAAGGCGGTGGATTCGTTCCTATCGCTGGTGGCAAGTTGCCTTTTCCAAAGAGTCACCTCAACTGCGTTGATGGGCGTGTGTTTTTGGGAGATAAGAAGATCCGAAACGGACACGGCCATTGTGAAGTGGGTGGGTGGCTGCGAGCACGTCCGTTGCGCTTTTGTTGCTGCTCAAGCAACAACAGTGAGCCAAGTCAGTTAATACTGTATGAGCCAATATGGCGAGTGGCACATGGTGTCGCAAAGCGGCGCAAGGTTGCGGCTCGTAATAGGCATGCGTGCTGTTGTTTTGTATGATACGGACGCACTGACTGTTTGAATGGCTTTTTGCGTGTGTTGTTTGTTGTTATTTGCTGGAGAACAACTGAATGACTGACGTACAAACTGGACGGATTGAATGATTGATGCCCATCGTGGAGAGAGTGAGAATCCAAATCTCAAAGTCAATTTTTGATAACCATCAAAAAGGCAAGCAAGTTGACGCCCTTTCAATCCAACAAATCATCCAGTAATTTACATGATATAACCACAGAATGTTTATTTCACATTATAATACCGCAGTGAAGACCAGCTCGTACTGACCACATTCTGTTATCTAACAGTAATATTCTCAAAGATATCCGTTTCGCTTGTAAACAACCTCGCCAAATCTGTGGGTATCCAAGGGAGGAAAGGAAAGGAGGAACACAAGAAGCCCACGGCATTGAAGAGGCGTCATCACCTCATGGAGCCACCTGTCTCTGTGAGCAGATGTAGTAGATCCTTCCTCTACGCATCAGTGCTCGCAGCGAGCCATGTCAGTCGAAACCCCACTCATATAACATCTGAACACTGACCAACTGACTGACTGGTTGCCCAGTATAATACCAACAGACAGACAACCCAAGCAGATCGATCCTAACTAAACAAACAAACAAACAAACGTTTCCTTCCATCTTTTTACTAGGAGGCGCACCCTTTTGAAGCCTGAAGGAGTGTCACCTTGTTGCCCTTTTAAAGCAGTCCCCTTTACTATCTATCTATCTAGCATACTGTAGACAGATAGACAGCGCACGACTCACCCCACCCACAAGGCAAACCCACGCTCCTTGGCGTTTGCGACTAGTAGTCAGGGCGGTATTTTCCAATTCGCCTCGGATCGCGCCACTCACTCACTCACTCGCAAGCGACACACTCGCTCTCTTCACGCCGATCACCATCGTCAGGTCTATTCGATTAGCCTGTTGCCTTAATATTTGCTCACGTGCTGGTGTGTGCTGGCTCGCTCGCTCTCTCTGCCTTTCGCGGTGGCGCCGGTGGATCTGAAATTCTGGATCGCAAGCACGAGTGTGTCGACTGTCCCACTCTCCATCCATACTGAAAGCAAGTCAGTCGGAAAAGCGACCTGACAACCCACAAGAGAACGACCCAACGACCAACGGCGCCTCTCACTCTTTGATTTGCATCAAAACGACAAGCGGAGAGAAAAACAGCCAAAAAGCTCGCGAGTGAGTGCCGCCGCGTCCCATCGTCGTCATTTGAAAAAAAAGCAACCAACAGCAACAAGCCCATACATCACGCGTGCGAGTGAGTGAGAGCAAGCGCCCCCCCGGGGGGGGGGGGGGGGGGGGGGAGGCCCGCACCCCCCCCCCCCCCCCCCCCCCCCGCGGGCGGCCGGGGCCGGAGGCGAGCGGGGCGCGGGGGGCGGGGGGGACGGCCGCCCCG
>JALBZB010000934.1:0-15361 GCA_038050625.1 Pythium sp. MPC-2022a | reverse complement strand
TTAGCTGCTCCGCGAGTGTCGCTGCCGATGCTGAGTTGTCGGCCACGACAGACGCCCTGAGCACTGTGCTGCCAGCGACCTGTCGTTGCGTTGGCTTGGCGACGCCAGTGCAGTTCGTATGCTCAAGGCAGCTCGACGTCACATGCCACAACGACTCCTTCTCCCTGTGCCGAGTGCGCGATGCATTCACATACCAATCACAGCTTGTGCACGAGCACACATACCTTCTAAACGTGCCGCCTTTGGTCGATACTAGTGCGCGTTTCCCTTGCTTCAACGCCACGTCCTGGATAAACGCCGTCATTGTTTTGCTCGACTCCCATTTCTGCGACACCAACGCCATTTGCTCCATAGCTTGTTATTTGCTGTCCGCAACTGAGGCGAAAGAAGGAAGACGAGAATGGACCGCGACGAGAGCCAGAAGATTGAGCAAACTGGCTAGAGACTGTGTCATTAGACCTTTTGTTTGATTTGACATCAAATTGCCACAAAACCTCTTTATATACGTTTGAGTCACCTTTTGGAATTTTCCCTTTACTGAACGAGTTTTGTCCCGCATTGTCCCTATTTGTAAAATCTAAACATCTTTTGATCCTTTGCGTCCTCACTCTGGTGCCTGGCAGAGCTGTTGTTTTAGAAAGCGCGCTCCGATTAATTCAGGTTTAAAGCAATAAATCCGATTTTTTCAGATTCGTAAGCCCGAGCAAAAACATGTGTGGTCCACGTATCGACAGCTGCCCTTACGTAATCGAAATAATAAGTTAAACACTCAGAAGACACGATATAAACCCTTGTTTGCTTAGAACGACAGTTAAGGCACCTCGCGCATGTTATGTTACAATATTGATAGATAATGCTCCCAATAGAGCGCCGTTGCCAGTCTGGAGCTGAAAAGCTGACAGCGTCGGCATAACTGGCGAAAGCAAGTGAGGAGGACGGACGACGAAGAGGAACCATGCTGCGCCACTTGCCCCGCGCGTTGCTGCAGACCTCTGCGCGAGCATCTTCGAGAGCCACACGCGCATTGGATACGCTTGCTGCGGGTACACGCTGGGCGTCGAGCGTCGTCGTGACGCGCGACGACGGACTGCCCGACCTCATCATCACACCGCTGGCTGCCAAGGTACGTACGACGGATGCTTCGCTGGCAGTGCTGGTGTCATGTCATGCCCATTGCTATAATATGAATGCGGATATGTGTGTCTCTCTGTATATGGCAGAAACTGGTGGAGGCTGCGCAGAAGCAGAAGGCGCCGGAGCTGATGCTGCGCGTGGCGGTCGAGGGCGGCGGCTGCTCGGGCTTCAAGTATGTTTACGAGTTCGAGAAGAACGCAGCCGACGAGGAAGAAGACGTGTACGTAGCTAGCCAACTCGCTTGATCCATCACTGTGCCAATTGCCCATTGCGATAATGACAACAATGTGTGTATGTATCTGCATGCCTTCCTAATACTCAGGGTGTTTGAGAAAAACGGCGGCAAGGTGGTCGTCGACAAGGAGTCGCTCGAGTTCGTGCGTGGCAGCACCGTGGACTTTGAGCAGGAGCTCATCCGCAGTGCCTTCGTGGTGATCAACAACCCGCGCGCGGTCTCCGGCTGCGGCTGCGGGACCTCGTTCGACCTGAAGGACTAAGGTCAAGACAATACTCAACCTCTCAGACAGCTAAAGGCAGTCCACATACATGCGCATAATATAGTTACTACAATAGTCATGTTTGATCCCCGCATACAACAACAACAATAGCCGCTCTCCTCTGGCTCACTCCCAGAGCACCAGGAAGCCGTTCTTGTCGCAGGACGCCACACCCTCGCCGTCAGGACGCCAGACGCAGCACGCGATGGCCCCCTGGTGCCCCACCTTCAGCTCTCTCTCCAGCTTCCCCGTGCGCGTGTTCCACATGAAGAGTGAGCCAGAGGTGCTCCCCGCGGTCGCGTACAGTCCGTCGGGACTGAGCGACGCCTTGCACCAGTCAAAGCCGCACTGGTACCCTGGGTGCTGCAGGGTCGCCACGGTCTCGTACATACGCGGGTCGATCACGCACAGCGTGTGGTCGCGCGAGTTGGTCATTAGCTGGTTTCCGTTCACCGAGAAGCTCACGGATGTGCACTGGTCCTGATGCAGCGCCTTCATCTCGTTCACGATGTGCTTGCTGCGCGTGTCCCAGAAGCGCACGACGCCGTCCTGGTGCGCACTCGCGAACTGGCCGCCCACGGTTACGGCGATGTCGTTGCAACTCGACTGGCAGTTGATCGTCTGCAGACTGCGGCCACGCGCGATGTCCCACACGCGCATGGATCGGTCGGATGAGCCCGTAATCACTTCGCTGGGGGACACGCGCGAGAACTCGCCCGCTAGCACTTTGCCCTTGTGGCCCACGAGCGTCTGGTACACACGACCCGTGCCCACGCGCCAGATGAAGCACTTGCGGTCGCAGCCCGTGCCGAGCACGAACTCGCCGTCCTCCGAGCCGCGCACACAGAGCAGCGGGTGCGCCGTGCCGACACCACGGTACTCACCCAGCGGGCGACAGGACGCCGCCTCCCACGCACGTACCGTGCCGTCGCTGCTACCGCTGAACAGGATCTTGCCAGACGTGTTGAAGCTCACCGAGTTGACTTCGGTCGCGTGCGCGCGAATCGAGTGCGACACCTTGGAGATCAGTCGCGACGCGATCTTGACGCTCGAGTCGATGAACAGGTGGCTCATGCTCTCGGCCATTTCCTGCGACGCCATCGCACTGCCTTCAGTAGTTGGCAGTACCGTGTCCTTCTTGATAAAGTTGCCTGCCTCGTGCGCCGCGAGCCACTCCTGCATCATGGCACTCTTGCGTACGAGCTGCGCCTCGAGCTGCGCGAGGCGCTCGCGGAGACTCGCGTTGTCCTGCTCGGTCTTCTCGAGCAGCACGCGGTGGCACGCGAGCTCTTCGCGCACCAGGTGCAGCGCGGCGTCGAGTTCCTTCATCGCACGATCCTTCTCCTCGTTGAGCAGCATCTCCTCTTCCAGGCGCTTGGTGAAGAACTGCAGCTGCTTCTCCCACTGCTCCTGCGCCTGTAGCAGCTCCTTGCTCTCGCTCACAAGCTGCAGCTGGTTGCCGGCGTAGCTCGCGAGCTGGGCGTTCTTATCGCTCAGCTCGCGCTCCAACTGCTGGATCGTCGACAAGTACTTTTGCGCCACGGCGTCCAGCTGCGCCTGTGTGCTTGTGTCAGCCGCCGCATGGGGCGGCGCTGTCGAAGATCCAAAGCGGGAAGACGCACCCATGTTCACGCTCATGCTCAGATTGCTGCTGCTGGCGGACAAGCCATTGGCTGCCGAGCGGAAGAGCAGCTGCTGATACGCCGTGATGAGGTCCGTGAAGCAGTCCACTTCGCGTCGGTTGCGCGCGTCCAGCAGCGCCAGCGCGTCGCACTCGAGCCACTCGCCACTGCGCGCCATGTGCTCGTTCTCTCTTGGCTTCTTCGTCTCTTTGTTTTGTGGGATGAAAATGTGAGGGCTTCGTTTTCTCCTCGAAATGGGGAATCCAGTTGATCAGCATGCATTTGTACAGGATTATGCAAATACCAAGGTCACACAATATTAAAACTACTGCAGTTTGGCGATGCAACAACAAACAATATGTAAAATCAAGGTCCTTTGAACAAACTCGCTGAAGCTGGTAAAGTACGCACTAGGACGCTCCAGCTCAGGGTAAGCGCACTTAGTGACATGGCTACATTTGGGGACAGGAAGCAAGTGGATCCATTCGTCCGTCCAGCTCAATTGGCCATGAGAGCTTGTGAGATTGAAGTGGTGCTGAACTACCGTAATAAATAGTTGAAAGTTAATAGGAACCTGAATTATGCTAGAAAAAGACGAGAGCGAGGGCGGCAACGGTGGTCGCTGCGACGCCCGTCAGCGTGAGCGGCAGCGCGGAGCTCTTGGATGGCGTCGGCGCTGGGTTCTCAGTCGTACTGGCAGTGGCTGTGGTTGCGGCGCTCGCGTCCGTTGAGCCGAGCACGGGGTCATAATACAGCGTTTGCTTGAAAGACGGGAACTCCCAGACGTACTCGAGACTCGCGCCTGAGGCGTCCACACTGGCCTTGATGTCGGTGTCGACTCCGTCCAGAACAGCGATGGCCGGCGCGTCCATGAACATGCCCTCACCAAAGTCCAGACGGTCGATCTTTTCTTCTTCTGTACCGCTGTTGCTGAGCTGCTGTTTCTTCTTCTGCGGCTTGGCGAGCTCTTTTGGGGCCTTGCCTTTGCCTCGGGCTTTCACTGCGACGGCAAAGCGAAGCGAGTTTGCTTCGTTCTGGAACGGCCAGTCCTCAAGTGAGACAGTGAACTTGAATCCGCCAGCAGGTACCGGTACAGTCTGGTTCCCGTTCTGGGCTGTACCGTTGGTAGAGTAGATTGCTGCAGTTATGGAGAAAGTGGGCGATGCGAGGGTCGTTGAGTCGTCTTTGGCGACGACCAAGGTGGCGTTGTACGTCGTGGTCATGGCGGCGACGCCACCAAAGTCCCGTGCAGTGAGCTCACTCCACTGCCCATCTACAGTACTCAGATTCGCAGCTCTAGAGACAACACTGCCAGTTGCATTGAATTCTTCGAGTCTGGACAAGACAAGGCTGATCATTTGACCCTGAGCACAATCGCCACTCGGACAGACCTCGATTTTCGCACCAGCCTTGCCAAAATTCGCCGCGGTCTTGATCTTCTTGAACTTTTCATCTGCAGCCGACGTGCTATTGCTCGCGGACGGCTTGAAGCCTCGGTCTGAGCCCGAGACAAGTGCAAGGCAGCTAAGAGCAAGCGCTGCGATCCTGAGGACGTTCTTCATTCTCTAATTGGGAGAGTTTGAGGACAGATCGAAGAGGCAAAGCAGTAAGCTCTGCTGAGCTCTGAGGATGTCACAGAGGAAGCTGAAGTGGGGTGATTAGACGCATACAAGCGCTTGCCTTGGATAGCAATTGCTATAGACGCGCGCCACCACTTTGCCTAGCGAATAAGGAGGCATAAGGTGACGAAGCAATGCTGGGATAAGAGATGACTTGCCAATTAAAGGCGCCATGTCATGAAATGAGAGAGCTCCTGATCTTGACGATTTTCGACAAAGTTCGAGTAGTTAACCTGAAAAATCGGACCATGTTTGGACTGAAATTTGGCCCACGAGACAAGATAATTGTTACAGTACGATAATGGTAGCTTGTGGTCGTTGTTGTGTGCAATATATTGCTTTCAGAAGGGTTTGGTACACCGCAGTAATCTTTTGAGTGAGGCTTTGCTGTTGGCCAAACCTATTCTAAGAAACAAACTCGTGTAAATTTGGTTGGCTGTGGAAAAGACAAATCCGAAGCCATTTTCGATTTTGGGATCACCAGATCTCGAAGGCTGTCCACCTGAGTTCCTTGGGAATCGGGCAACAAGTACAGTAGCCCAAGATAGCCCCAGGTATCAGGATCTGATCTCAGGTTCACACGATTTCATTCAGCGCAACGAAGGCAGCTGGCGCCGTGTAATCACCTCAGAGCACGTACAAGATAACGAGATAACGCTCCTCTCGCCTCCGCTTCTCTCATTTCCCAATCCGCATCCAAACAATCAGCAGCACTCAAGCAAAGCCTCGCGTAGTCTCAACGTCACAGCTCTAAAGAATGAAGATCCTCCAGCCAACCACAGTGCTTGCGCTCGCGTGCCTCACGTTGACCTGCAGCGCCGACAAAGGCTTCAAGCCACCTAAGGCTAACGGACCCAATGGCGCCAACGGATCCAATGCAACCAACGCCAGCAACGTCACGGAGCCCAGTGATGCCAAGTTTAAGAAAATCAAGACCGCCGCCAACTTCGGCAAGAGCGGCGCCAGGATCGACATGTGTCCCAGCGGCGACTGCATCACCGGTCAGTCGATCACCCTCGCCATGTCCCGCCTCGAGGAGATCGACGCCAGCAACCAGACGGTCGTCAAGGCCGACAACTTCAACCAGGGGAACGGCGACTGGGGGGAGTTCACCGAGACCATGCTCAACAACGTCTCGGCCATGAGCACGTCTTACGTCGCCACGCTGAGCGTCAAGGACAAGAGCTCGGGCATATTCTCGCCCGCGTTCAACCTGACCGCGTCCATCTACTCTGCCAACGGCACGGCCATGAACGGCAACCAGTCCGTGGCGGTGCCTGCGGGAGGGCTCAAGTTCACGGTGGCGCTCTCGAACTGGAAATTCAAGGACCCGGGCAACAAGCTGCGCTTCGCGATCACGGTCAAGGCCAAGGGCAAAAGCAGCGGGAGCATCAGCACCAACGCCACTGCGACCGCAAACGCCACTACGATCACCACCACGGCCACGACGGACCTCTCTAAGCCCGAGAAGAAGAGGAAGAACGGCACGGAGAGTAAAATCGACCGCCTCGACTTTGGCGAGGGCATGTTCATGGACGCACCGGCCATCGCCGTCATTGACGGTATCGACACCGACATCACTGCGAGCGTGGACGTGAATGGCGACAACACTGAGTACGTCTGGGTCTTCCCGTCGTTCAAGACGCTGTACTACGACCCGGTGATCGGCTCGTCGGATGAGAGCGCTCAAGTGACGAGCGACACGAGCGGGTCCACTACGGGCACTACGACGGCCACTACCACGATGACCAATACGACCACGACGACCACATCTGGCGCCGCGTCGTCGTCGCTGAGCACGGCAGCCGGGGTTCTGTTCTCGGGTCTTGCTGCGGTTGCCGCGTACGCACTCTGCTAACCTATTGGTCGTCAACTCTTCTTGACCTCCGGAGGAACGAGTTGGACGAAGAGTTGGTCGATGCGTTCTCGCACCACAGCTCAAAGTAGCAGCGAGCGACGCTGGGTTGCTTGGGGGTTCTATTATCCGAACTTTAAAATGATTTAATGAACTACATTGTCTTCGTTTTCTTGACGTGAGCTCTTCATTTTGCCCGTTTGGCCAATCATTGCACTCATAGGAGAAGAACAATCGGGTCTGAAGAGGAGGCTTCTGTAGCTCAACCCCATTTAACCTCCAGGTCCCGTATTAGCTTGTAACGTAAGAAAACAATTTGCGATGTTTTCTCACAAGTTTGTCGATTGAAAACAACTGACGGGTCGCTAAATATCGAGGAGACGCACGATCCGATCCGTGTACTGTGTGCGTGTGCGCGCGTGGCACACATCCCGCGCTCTATTGATAACTACCACTAGCTGATCAGCTCGAGTCGCCGAAACCTGAACAATCTTGCAGATTATTTCAGCTTGTCTGCCTGTCTATCACGTGAGTGCGTCCCACGATTAGTTTCAAAGATCCACAGATAGATCGAGAAACGCACGACGACACAGAAGACCGTCATGGAAGAAGCCTTAGCAAGTCGCCGGTCGCTATTTCTGAACCCCCAACACCGGAGCAAAGCCCTGGTCTCTCTGTCTTCAGTTGCCAACGGGTCCGTTCTTCATCACTCTGTCACGATCACTTGGATAGTGCCGATTTGCACTGTGCCAGGAAAGCTCTGCCGCGCACGGGTTGTGTGTTGAGCCAGCAGCATGCGAGGACCGAAAGTGCTCCCACTGAGTGACCTCCCATCACCCACTGAAATCTCTTGCCGCAAGCTGTACGACAACGGGTTTCTCTACAAACTCCAAGTCGCACATTCGCTGCCGGTGATCGACCTGCGCGTCACGTCCTCCAGCCATCTCCTTAGCCGCAACGACAACATCCGTCTGCTCCGCTGGTTGAAGAAGAACTACTCACTAACGAACCATCTGCACCGAGTTGGCTTGGTGATCATGCTCGTCGTCGTGAGTGCACCGAGAGAGACAGGGTTTTGGTTTGTGATTCCGTCGATGATCTGCTCGATGTTCGCGATTTGCTGCACAGTTGCAACGATGAGCATTGACGTGATGAAGGTCCTCGCGCGGTAGTACGAATTCTGGTTCTTCTCGGTTATGAACGTGGTCAGCTGGTCGCTCTTGGCATTCTTTCTGCACGACCTCCGCGCTGCATGTCTCTTGCCAGCGTGCCTGACTGTCGAGCTCGGGGTCCTCATGGATGCCAACTTTCGCACGTTTGTATCCGCCACCAAGAGCACGTACTACCTCGAGATCCCCGCACTAATCGTCATCGGAACCGTCGTGTACTTGGAGATTGCTGATGTCGACCCAGCGAGACTCGAATTTGTACCATACATGCGGATGAACATTGCGCTCGTCGACATCTTCATTAACACGCTCACGACTGTCGCTGTATTCGCGATGCGTCGCTGTTACAACCGGAGGCACTTGCTCACGCGAGGCAACGCCGGCTGCAAGATCGTGAAATGCATGCTCTTCAAGTCCAAACTCGTGCTCCGAGAGAAGAAATTTGAGCCCCCACCAAGCAAACAGACTCGAGACGCCAAAAAACGAAGCGGGCTCGTGAAGATGCTCGGGATCTCATCGCCAAAGCTCTTCTTTTCAAAGAGCAGGCAGATCCACCATCACCAGCAGGTCTCGCTCGTGCCGTTGCGTCTGAGCACGATTGACACGCGTCGAACTGTCCTGCTGTCGTGGTCAACGTGCGCTAAGAGGCTTTCGAGCACCACCGCGTGCCTCGAGCTTCTTTACGCAGTAGGGCTTCTCGGTCTTGGTCTCTCCATAGTCAGCATTGGTTTGCCACCACCGTCACGAGATACCGCCGGTTTTGACAAACCGTGGGCAGCGCTGAGCGTGTATATCCCCATGACTGGTCTTGTGTTCAGCGTATGCTTCTGTGGGGCGTTTGTATGCGGCTTCCAGCGAGATCTGCTGCGCTCGCTGCTCAAGAACTTTGGGTTCCTCTTCCCGTCGATCCAGTTCGTCATCGCCTGCTTCTGCCTCGCTGACATGATGCGATGGGACTACCGCTGTTACGCGATCGCCGCGATCTGCTTGTGGTTCCACTGGGTCTTGCTGCTCGACGCGCTGACGCCGCCTGTGAGGCGGCGATTTCGCTTCAAGAAGCGCTTCGCCACGCCAGCAGTCTTCAGCATATGGATCAGCATCGCCGCAGCAGTGTACGCCGTGGTCATCCTCGACACTTCAGATTCGCAACTGCACGAGAGGAACCTGTTTCACTGGCAACTTGGTGAGCGGGCAATCGCCTGGAATACGCGGGGCCTTTTTCTCAGCCGCATCGCAACGATCCTCATTTGGGCATTCCGTCTGTTCTACGACATTGTTGTGAGTGACAACGACGAACTGCACTTCGTGCGCGGGACGCTGGACTACTACTGTCCGTTTGACACGTTCCCAGCAGATCCATTGCGATCGCAGAAGCGCGCCGTAGTAGCAAACTCAAGTCGGAGACGAATAAGCTACGCCGATTCGATGTTGATCTCGTACTCGTCGGCGTCCAAGCGACACTCGAGCACTGGCGTGCTCTGTATGCTTGGGCGGGACCAGCCATCGTCAGCGATCAAGAGCTTCGCGCGAAAGAACTCGCCCGCGTCGGTGCTGGTTGCTGCTGCTTCCCCGAAAGCGACTGAGGGAACTCGAACTGAAAAGCCGATCGACGACGTCCTATCGCCTGACACGAGTTGCCTAGCTCCATTAGACTCAGGTAGACGAGTGCAGTCAGCTCACATTCGCAGAACCTCAGTCACAATAGTGAAGGCTTCTTCTCAGGTCCGCCACGCTACAATCGTACTTCGGTAGCAAATTCACCTCGAGTAATGATGGTAATGAATGGAGTACAAGTGTTCTTTATGTGCTCACGCTTTACGTTTTAGCACTGAAGTATATCACCGTTGGAAGCATTTACCTGCTTCATCTCTTCATGTTGGCCCACCGCCAAGACTCGTCGTCGTATTGCTGTAGTTTGTGCTTGAAGTGTCCGTTCGCTTCCCTCTTGTTTCCGGTTTTTCAGCAGAGAATGTGCGCAAGAAGGGGTGTGCCTTGATGTCTTTGACAACCGAACTTGGTACCACATCAATTTCGCTAACTGGTGGGAACATCTCCATCGGGTTGTAGTAGTTCAGTCCGCCGCGAATGAAATTCAGTTCGTCCTCAGCGCACCAGCCCCACTTCCCACACAAGCCGCGCGCTCCACAGAAACACTGTGAATAGCCGATTCAGAACCAGACTCTTTGTCTTCAGCATAATGATGTGGTTGTTTACCTTGGTCTCCATGAGTATTCGCTCCTCAAAGATGTCGACGTCTGCGAAGAACGAGTAAATGATCAGCGCCACCTCCACAAGAGACATCAACATCACCGGCATCGTGTACACCTTCCTGAACCGCAGATTCGCCTTGATCGGAGGTGTCAGCGTGTCCAGCAGCAGTACTAAGTGGAACCAGAGAAACCACGACAAGGCACCGAGCGCGCGGTGGTCCCAGCGCAGCATGTCGGCGAGGAAGATCATCGCGAGCTCGAACTGCACCAAGGAGAAGAGGAAGTCGAAGTTGGTGCAGAGCGCCTTGAGCAAATCACGTTGGCAGAGCAGGAAGAACGGCAGGCAACAGACGCTTGCGGTAACAATCGCCATCACTGCCGCGATCATCTTCGTACACAAAGTTGCAGAAAGTTCATTTCTGCCGCTTTCTTGGTGTATTGTTGAGTGACTCAGCGCTACTATAGTCAAAAAGAGACCTGCAGCACCGCTCGACATCAAGAATACCACCCAGCCGTGACCAATTGGCGCAAGAAGAGGCGCGAGTCGAGGGAACACTGTTTTTCGAATGTCCACGGATTTGAGCTTGAGTGGCACAAGCGTGATTTGTTGCTGGTGGACAGACTGGAACGAGCCAAGCGAGCGCTCTGTGAACGGGACTACCCTCGTCGTTTCTCGAGCCATAGGTCGACTAGTTCGCCTCACAATCACCGTCTGTGGTTACGCTAGATGTGTTGGGCCTTCCTGGTGCATCATCGGTCGAAAACGGAGCTTGGAGCGGAAGACGACACAGCACACGACGCGCATGTTGCCATTACTCAACTTGAGTGCTTTCCTCTTGCTGTATGCCTTGCGAGTGACGAAGATCGATAGCGTCACTGCAGTGTTCACGAACACGTCGATGAGTGCCACTTCCATGTTTGCGACTGGAATCGCGCGGTAGTTCTCTTCCATAGTATCCAAAAGCCGGAAGAAGCATGCGCTCGCGACCGTCATCAGCACAGGCATGGCCACCACGCTGCTCTTGATCGTGCTCACCACTGTGCGGAAGTTCGTGTCAAAGAAAATGACTGTCTGCGCGCCAAAATAGGCGTTCAAGATACTGAGGATGCGCACGTCTGAGCAGAACGTCGCGAGCGTGACCCAGTTGATCGTGTTCATGATCGTGAAGAACCAGAACTCGTACTGGCGCGTGAGTATGTTGACCATGTCGCTGCTCAGCATCAGCATCGAGCATGTAAACGCGGGGAGCGACATCAGTATTGCTGGGATAGACAGAGCGCGACCCACACTGTTGTCAATAAATACGACGATCATTGAGATGAGCCCAGAAAATCGGTACATGGTCCCGAAGCACGTGTAGTTGTGCCGCATGGTCTCGAGAAACCGGCCGTGCCGCTGGGCTGAAAAGAATTTCGAAAGCGCCGACACTTCCAAGTCGATCACTGGCAGAGGCTCTGCCGCCTCCACCACGTACGTCCACCTTTTCAGCTCGTTTGCTGCTCGGTCTTCAGCAGCGTCAGCAATAAACGGGGTGATCATGATCAACTCGCTTTATACAAGAGGAGATCTACGGCAAAGACAGATTACAGTAGTCTTGCTCGAATCAGTCCACAATGGTCACTAGAAGGCATTGCAAGTCTCTCGTTTCCGCGAGCGCCTTAACAAATCATGTGAGTTCAAGTACGTTACCACCTTTTATAGCTCTCACCGACAACCCGACGCGCTCATCAATTTCTCATTGCGTTGTAGCCAGCCAACACCGGCAAATTCTATTTCACGAGGGTCCAGGATGTGTCCGTTATCCGCGTATCGTGATCGCAAAACAGCGCAAAAACCTCGAGCCTGCTCAGCTTCTCCAAACAAAACAATCTCCATCATTGCACTTACATGGACCATCCTCACTTGTCAGTTCCACCACATAGTTGAAGAATTGCACAGCATATATAGTCAATCAGACAGAGCACTCTCGTTCTTTCTCCGTTGTTAGTCTGCACGGGTATCTTTGCTTTTGTTCTCGCTATCGGCGTCCACAGAAGCGCTTGCTTTGCGAATTTTCGCGATGAAGAGTCCGCTTGTGTTTCGCGAGGGTGTGAAGCGAACTGTTCCTGGTAATCTTCCTTCCTGTGAATCGGTAAAAGCCTGGTTATTTAGTTTTGTACGCAGAGCCACAACTACCATATCGAAGTCAAATCACTCACCTCACAGGGAATGCCGTCGCGATCGATTTTCTCTAGTGTCGCACTGGGTTCTTCTCGCAGGAAAGACTCGACAATCTCCTCGTTCTGCTTCACTGAGAGACTGCACGTGCTGTAGATCATCTCGCCGCCAGTTTTCAGCATCTTGAACCCATTTCTAACATAGACGTACACGCCAAGTCAATCATTCCACTTTCGTCATAAGCAAGCTATGAGAAGACAGCAACGTACCGGATCAGATCATGCTGCAATTGAAAAATGCGCTCAATCTCGCTCGCACTCAGGTGGTTCTCGACATAGTCCCGCCATTTCTCGAGCGAGTCATTTTTCTGCAGGTGGCGGATCGACCCGTCGTGCGTGCACTCTGCGTCAACGAGTACTTTATCGTAGAGCTCTTTGTTGATGACCAGCACTTTCTGGCGCTTCCTGTCGCGGGCCCGCGCGCTCTTGTTCTTGCGCTTGCGTTGCTGTCCATGGACCCCGCGCGCATAGATTTCCTGCGTGTCGAGCACAGTCTCCATGTCGTCAAGCTGCTCGCACTCGGTCTTTGGTCCGATGTTGAAAGTCCTGCCGTCTGCGTGGAAGAGGCGGCAGCGCCAGGAAGCAGTCGGAGTAGCAACAGAAGCGACACCTGACACCCTCTCTGCTTCTCCGTGTTGTTGTCCATGATGTTGTTCTTCGACTGCGTCTTTATCGCCTTTTGCTTTACCATCAGCAGCAATAGATACTGAAGCTGGCTTCTTCGTCGTCGTTACAGCTGCTTGAATCAGTTTGTATTTGTGGACAAGTTGTTTGCATGCGCCGATACGCTGCCGAGAGAAATCGACGCCGGTGACACTGCCACTCATCTGGAGCAAATCCGCAATCATGGTGAGCTTCGCGCCAGGCGCACAACACAAATCCAGCACATGCTCGCCTGTAACGAACATAAAAAGTTAGTAGCAGTATTAACACCACCAATGGAATGTGCCAGTCATGATCGCTCACCTGGTTGAATGTTCAGCAGCGTGACAGCGTACCCGGACGAGATGTCAATGCCATACAGCTCACCACTGCGGTAGAGATCGATGCGAGCGAGCGGCGTCGCTACAGGAAGCGCGTAGAAGCTTGGCAGCCACGATACTGGTGTGGGCTTTACATTTACGATCCCTTCTTTCTCGAGACTCTGCGCGACGACTGCGATGACGTCTGCTTCGTCGCGCACCGCACCGTCAGCGCTCTGCTTCATGCTGCGCATAGAGACACATGCACACACATACTCTGATACTTCATACGGCCATATACGTATACATGCAAAAATAATACGCGAAGACTTGACAGATTGCTTCTTCGTACCGAAAGAAGCGGCGCTCGGCCGTCTTAGAAGAACCAGTGCCGTCATCAACGTCATCATCGCTGCTAAGCAAGTCGCTGCGCTTGATCTCGTGCGCCGCCAGGAACGCGAGGAAGCCCGATGCATCCCAAATCTCCTGTGCGCGCCACGTGGGATCAACTGGCGCAGCTGCTACGATGGTAGCAGCAGTCGTTGCAGCAGTTGAAGTGCCGTCGCTGTTGCATTCCGCACTCACATTCGCATCGCGCTCGGCCATGTCCGCACCACCGCCACCAAAATGCAAATTTGAGCGGCAGCTTGCTCGTAAAAAATAGGATAAATATCCTTAAAAGTGTGTCCATTGAATAGGGTAAATACCCTTCAATACATTGTATCCAAATTAAGGCACAATCGGAATAGGACACGGCCCAACGGAACTACAGATACGGACGGATCCGATCGTCCAATGTACACTCACCACGCCCGATACTAAAATTAGCAGGTCGCATACCGTGGGGCCAGATAACCATACCAACGCCAACAGCACCCATTGGTCAAAAAGCTTCACCGTGAATTTGTCAGGAAAATTGAATTTTAAAAAAGCAGCTGTGTATTTTGAATGAATTTATAAAGTGACAGTCAAAATTAAAGGCGGGGAACCTGCACAGGCAACGCCTTCGAAAAACTGCTCCTGATAGTTTCATCTGCAAGCGACTCCCACACTTTAATGGTTCTTTCAATCATTGCGATGCGCTTCTCCTTCGCTGTCGCGCCAGCCATGTGCTCCTCAATCAGCCATTCGGATCGGAGCCTCTTCTTTAGAGGCCCCATCACTCCGACGTCCAAAGGCTGACAGACGGAAGTGGAATTCGGTAGCAGCGGTTGGAGAGCTGAGTGGAAGTGTGAGGCAACAATGGACACCGCCTCGGTCGAGACGTGTGCATTAAGGTTATCAACCATGAGCACAGATGAACTCTCGATCTCAGGTGCAACTACTTCACGCAGATACTGAGTCCAGACTTGTAATGGGCCTCGCCCAATTACATGAAGGTGGATCTGATTTTCAGATCTCGTGTGTCATACACCACCTTCGGTGTGCATTATGAGCGCGAAGAAAACAAGAAGCAAGAATGATGATCTCACACACGCAAATGATGTCATCACATGACGTCATGAGACCTCTGTACTAATCAAGTACAGAATTATGGCTCCTGCTCTTGGGAAACTTTGTTGTGAAGCAGGCGACGTGTCACTGCGGGTTGAAGTGATGGCACCAGCCAATCACTTCGCAGGGAATTTTCCACGGGACTTCAAGTTCAAGTCCTGTGGGTTGAACCTCAAGTGAACCCAAGGTTTTATATATCAGTCGACTAGGTTTATTTCTGCATGTGTAGGTTTTAGTCATAAAACCTCTAGGACCCTCTGGGGTGATTTAGCAGTAGCGACAGGAATCATAACAGCTTTTCAATTCAGTTGCAAATTTACCTTCAAGTTTTCAAGTCGCTCCTCCTCCCTCCAAATCGGGAGATCGCTTCCTCATCGCATAAGCGTGTGTGCCGTGTTAAAGGGACTGTCGTAGCACAGCGCCATTTTACATGACTCGGGAGTCCATCTGTAACGGGGTACACACATTGGGTTACACCGCCGTAACCCAACTCGCCTTTGCCTTTGCTGAACACAGTTCGCGCAATTGTTTTGCGGCCGAACCCAAGGTTCGCCGAACTTAGCATTTGCAGCCGGAACGTAC
>JALBZB010000933.1:0-15369 GCA_038050625.1 Pythium sp. MPC-2022a | reverse complement strand
CTCGTGCCAACTTGAAACGTGTAGTGTTGTGGGATGCGATGTTCTTCCGCTGGGACCCAGAGAGCCATCCTGATTACATGGAGTACATGGAGCCAGCAGGCGATGACGACGGCGGTGCAGGCTCGAATGGGACGAATCCGAATGGGGCGACAAATTCGCCTTCTCTTGGTCCGATGCTAGCGACTGATTTGGATGACGAAGAAAAAGCGTTCCGCCTCGACATTGACGTGATACACGACTATCACGACGACTTCCGGCACCGGTTGGCTCTCTCGGATTGCTCCGATATGAGTGACGACGAGGACAATTTTGCAACATCACCCAGCTTATCTGCAGTATATACGGCATCGACCATCTCGATGAACGAGACGCCCAACAGCATGATGACAGACTTTGCGCCATTGACAGGTCATTACGAACTGGAAGACGAGTTTATGGAGCGATACCGACGAGGAGCCGAAGAGCGCACTCGCCAGCGTGCACAGGGTCGAAACATTCGAGAGGCGCTTCAAGAAGCCCCAGACCAGAGCCGCATCAAGTACTTGGAGCAGTTGCTGAGTGAGAGTGTGGCGCGCGAGCTGCAGTTAGAAGCAGAGCTGGATTCGATGCACCACCGCATGACTATGAATCGCACCACTCGCCAGGACAGCCAAGCAGGCGCATGAGCGGAGCGATTGATTGATTAGCAAGGCAGAGCAGCAGCAGCAGAGTGAGTCACTAGGAAGCAGAGCGGACGTGTGAAGGAAGAGAGAAGAATGCATCGGCACGAATTAGTGAGTGAGAGAGTGAGTGATAATGATGATTGCATTTGAGAGAAGAAGGAGATTTGGTAGTTCGCTTTTGAGATAGATTCGTACAATATACACTTCCATCCAACGCCTTGCTGTGATCGCCATATTTGCTCGCCATTTCCAATGTGGGGCCTCAAATAGAGCGCCCCAAAGCAAGCATCCGCACTTTGAAAATCAAGAAGAGAAAGAGATGGACGAAATGGAGGCGCTCATGGGCTTTTCCGCGTTTGGCGGCGGCGCGAGTAATCGCAACAAGCACCGCAAACCGCAGCAACAACAACAGCGAACGGAATCAGAAGCTACTAAAGCACGTGTGTCGCGGTGGTTTCCAGCACAAGTGGTTCCAGGCACAGAGCTGCATGCAGACGACCAGCCCAAGCGCTGCGCTGACGCAAAGCGACTGGAGCATGGCGCACATGGTGTCACGTTCCTAGTTAGCGGTGGCAAGACGAATGACGACACTGGAACACTGGAGACACTACTGCGTGATGCTGCCACGGCTGGCCGTGACGATTGTGCTCACAGTGAGACAGCGACGACGAAGCTGCTCCCAGCGCGGTGCTATCATCTGCTTGATGAGCTCCAGGAAGAGAAGAATCGGTGCGTATTAGCACTATACTGGATTGGATTCGAATGTTCAGGTGACGTGAGTATACTGTATAATGCTCACATGGATATGCGCTCTGAGTGACTCAGGTTTGATGCACTGGACGGCGCCACGTTCCGCCGCGCGCGCAGTGCTGCGAATCCGTACGAATCGCTGGGCAGAGGGCGATTCCTCAACCGCTCGGCCATGAAGCTGGTCAATATGGACCACATCTTCCGCTTCACAACACCACCTACAACAACAGCAGCATCAGGTCTAAACTCTGAGGACTCTATATTCACATTTGTGGACGTGTGTGGCGGTCCTGGCGGGTTCTCAGAGTACCTCTTGTGGAAGACAACAACAGCAAAGGGAACATCAAACACTGACCACAAGCCCAGATCCGTGCGCGGCTACGGGATTTCGCTCAAGCACGAGGTCTGCGACTGGAAGCTCCCAGCGCTCTCCCCCAATAGTTCCGACAACAAAACCAGCTTTGCAGGTACTTCACCACCACCACCACAGCCAACAGTAGCAAAAGACAGAGCTGCCTCGTTTGAGATCTCGTACGGAGCTGATGGCACGGGCGATCTCTACGCGCTCGCCAACATTCACCACTTTCGAGATAAAGTGGTGCGCAAAAACCACCCAGAGGGCGTGGACCTGGTCGTCGCGGACGGCGGCTTCCAGGACGCGCGCGACCAGCAGAACCAGGAGCAGGTGATGACGAGACTCGTGGTCGCCGAGGTGCTCACGATGTTCGCGGTCCTGCGCGCGCACGGTAGCTTCCTCTGCAAGACGTTCGAGCTCGCGACGCCCATGATGCTGCAGCTCGTGTGGCTCCTGCACCAGTGCTTTGCGAAACTCACGGTCATCAAGCCGATCGTAAGCCTCACCACTTGTTCAGGGCTGCAGCTGGTGGCTTGCTTATGTGTGTGTGTGGCTCTTCACTTGCTCACTTGTTTGCCTTGTTTGTTTGCTGTTTGCTTGTCTTGTCTGTTTGCTTGCTTGCTTATTGCCTTGCTTGTGTTACTTTAGACAAGTCGTCCGGCGAGTTCGGAGCGGTACCTCGTGGCAATAGACCGCCACGAGCATCTTCCAATAGATGAAATCGTGCGCGCGCTTGAAAAACGACTGGAGTGCCCAGAGGGATCATCCATGGAGCTGCTCTTTGACAGGAGTGTCATAAGCGGAGATGTGTGCTTTCTGGAGTTCATGGCAACTGTGAGCGACAGACTGGCGCTAGCGCAGACTCATGTGTGCAAGCGGGTTAACGAGATCGCAGAAGGAAGACACAAGCGCAAGCGGTGAGCATACACTTTTGAATTACTGGGTGGATTTTGTACTAACACTGTTGTACAAATTGTCGTGTGTGTGTGCTACCTGCCATTGCTACATTAGTGGAGAGAAGATCAACCCTGCGTTGTATCTAAAATGCTGGGACCTCGAAGGCTTAGATTGAAGAAAATCATCCTCCACATGGTTTTGCTGCACGCATTTGCCAAGCAAGCAACTGCAACAACAACACACGCTTGTTGCTGAAAAGTTGCAAGAACCACGCGTTCACGATTCGGTACTTGCACTTGCGCTCACACTGCGGATGATTTCCGCAAAGAGCTCGTTCGCGCCTTCGAAAGAGTACACTCCGACGCAGCTCACGCGCACATTCTTGCGCAACACTCGCCCCAATTTGCGTCTGAGCAAGCGAACAAATCAATAGCAAATTGAGTCACAGAACAAGTCAACAAGTTGGTACTCGGTTGCGTGTGATATGTCGTTGCAATAATCTCCAAACCAACCTGGTCATTAGGAAAATAACGGGCACTTGGTCTTGTTTGGCGATCGCCAGGATCTCCGAGAGCTTCTCGTCGAGGACGCCGCACTCCTCAATGTCTGTGCCGACCACCAGCAGGCGGATCTTTTTGGAGAGCAGTCCTCGCCTCATCTCGTGCAGGCCCAGCACGAGGCGTCTCGAGCGCTTGTCTTGCAGAGGGTTCTGCTGGTGTGCGCGCTCCTACAAAATACAACAAAGCTCACAATAGTTAGCCAACTTACGTGCAACGCGATACTCGACAACAGAAAGCTTAATGAAGTTGTTTCCCACCTGAAGACTCGCCAGGCGCTTGAGAAACTGAACAACCGTCTCAACTAACTCGCTCTGCATTGTCTACAGGACAGAATATCAATGACAACCACGGTACATTAGTACTAACGAGAGACGATGATATCGCGCATTATGACACACTCAAAGACGGCAAGATGAACGTATCCGAACCATAAACGGTCGATCTGGTGTTACATCAGGTTCGGCTTTCTGCGACTCCTTGTCATCGCCATCATCACCACCACTTACCAACAAAGTCACTTTCACAGAGCGTCCGCCGTAAGTGCTTTGGTTAAGTTTCGCAACTGCTTGCTGCGCAGCTTCGAGTGATTCATACGCGACTGTGATTTCTCCACTTGTGTCGCAGATCTCCAGTGATTTGACCGTGCCAAGGGGCTCAAAGATACCCGCCACTTCCCCTCGGATATCCTCGTACTCGTCTGAATCCTCCAGCTCTTCCGGACTCAGCATGTTCGCCGCCAGGATGCTGGTAGTAGACCTTGACGCTGCTGCGGCTGATAGATGGCACAAAATCCATCGACACTTGACCACGCGACCTCCAAAGACTCGACCATTATATGCGCGAAACGCAGCAGCGGCGCACTCTCGATCGGCATATTCAACGATGACATCCCCGGGGCTTGCGACCGGACTTCTACTCCTTGTTGCTGTTGTTGTTGGGTCCTGCTGGCGAGGGTTGTCAGCAACAACACTGTCGTCGTCACGTCTGACCACCTCCAGGTGTGTTAGCGCTCCGAATTTCTCAAAATCTGTTCTTGTGTCGCCCTGAAGCTCTTCGAACTCGTCTTCGTCCTCGATCTCGCCACTCGTGACCAGGTTGCAGACTTGAAACTTACAATGCACGGCCTCTCCAACCGCCACGTTGGTGTTTAATTTGTTCTTGATCTTCTCACGCTCTCGCAGCACCGCGCTCTTGCATTTCGACCGCCGCTTTTTCTTCTTCTTCTGCACCACTGGATCTGCATTAACGTCTTGAGTTAGCGTTTCTGCTTCTCCGTATGGAGAAGTCCTCAGATGCAACGATGGAGGTGACACAGCCACAGGGTGCGCTTCTCCTTCTTCAGATTGGATGACAAGTCGAGCCACAACCTGCCGTCCTCCGAAGAGCTTCCCGTGCTTTTCATGCACCAGAGCGTGGGCGACATCGCTATTTGCGAGCTGCAACGTAACAACACCAGTCTCTCTCGAGATCTGCAGCGATATGAGGTCTCCATAGGACTGGAAATCCCTTTCCAGGTCTGCCACGACATCGTCGTACTCGTCCGAGTCCTCCAGCTCCTCCGGGTCCATCAGATTCTCTAGAACCACGACGACTGCACCACCGTCACAGCCATTTGTAATACCAGTAACACTGCTGGTATTGCGTACGTCTGGTACTTCATAAATGCGTGTATCTTCTTCAGAAGCAGCACCTCCTGCGACCTGCAAATGCTGCTTCAAACCCTTGGGTTTCCGGAATGCGCGTTTCCGATGGCGACGCGTCTGCGCGGCAAGCGCTCGCTCTTCCTCGCGCTGCTTTGCGGCCAGCGCCGACTGCACAAGGTCTGATACATCATGGCTCGCTTGTTGGGGCTTCCTGTGTCGTCGCGGCTTGCTGGCAGCAGCGGAGACATCGACTCTCGCGGCGTCATTGCTAGTCATTGCTGACAGCATTTTCAATCGGAAAATGACCCAAGTGAACAGACCGGAGGTTGATTGATAAGTTCGTATTCGGACTCTTCCAAAAGGTTCGCGTACTTTATCAATTTAGTAGGTTCGCATTCAGCACCGAAAAGTCCGAACTTGTCCAAGTAAGTTCGTGTTGAGGACAAAAGTGGATCATCGTGGACGAACTTAAGCCAACCAGCGATCACCGCATACGAACTTAGCTGGCACTTAAAGCCATTTCGCTTTGTGCAGAGAAGAAGCGAACGATGCGAGGGCACGAAGCTCTCTCTTTCTCTGATGGCGGCGGCAAGTAGAGCCCATTAACACGAGCCTGATACAAGGCGCCGTCTGCTTCATCACCACCTCCTTCTTTTTCTGGTACACTATGAGTCGCCACGAGACGCTGCTGAACATCTACGGCGGCGTCCCTGCGGCGTCGTCAGTGAAGGACAAGAGCCAGAGACGTCACGTGGCACCGTCGTCGCGCTTCCACCCAGGACCTCCCAAGCAAATGCCAAGACACACGCAAACGTCGCGCTCCATACGACCCACAAGTGCTGGTCTTGCTGCTAAGCCGTCTGCTGCTTCTGTTGGTGTTTGTGGAGGCGCGATTGTGGTCGCCGATGGGAATATAATGACTCGAGCTGCGAACCAAATGCCAGCGATGATGCAGACAGTCGCGACGACGCCGGTAGTACCATCAGAGTCAGTCGGACACAAGCAAGTTCCTGTAGCACCAAGCGCTCATGGCAAATGCGAAACCACGCTTGAGAAAGTTGTGCGGCAGCTCACACACTCGACCTCAAGCGCTGAGCCAGTATCAACGTCAGACGAGGCGGCTCGAGTTCCAGAGATTACCCGACCGAGTGACGACAAGAGAACAACTTGGACACCCAGAACAAAAACCAGAGCCACTGCACGATCTCCTCATAAAGACACTGGCGATGCCAGTGGCAGCAAGTGCGCCTCCTCATCAAAAGTGGAACTCGTGCTTTCACTCTACGGCGATGGGTTTATTGAAATCCCTCCGAGCCATCAGAACCACGAAACGACAGCGCTTCGCAAAGGGTTTTCGATCAAGATCCGCCTTTTCAAAGCCGCGGATATCAAAAACGACACGTCGCAGTGGTACGGTTAGCTCCATGTTAGCATTGCCTATGATACATGTCCATGACTCTCTCTCACTCTCTTTGTTTCTCGGCAGCTACACGGAAGAGTCTCGACATACAAACCCGGAGCTCGACGATTTCGGTGAATTTGTGCGCTGGACTTGCTGCGGGAGCACCGACTCGAGCGTCTATGGCTGCTCGGCGGCGAAAGCGATCCAGAGCCGCGCATCGGCCGCGCTTCGAGACAAAGGTATCGAGTAAGGTTACCTTTTCTGTCTGGATATGTACCAGTATGTGTGACCCTCCCTTTTTTGCGTGTTAGATATGCCTGCGCCAAAACTCATCACCGCAAAACTCCCGAATCCCAGTGAAAGTGACGGAATCAGTTTCTCGATCTACGATCGCGGCACCAGCTCAGCAAATAGTATTGGATCACAGGAAAGAGGAGCACAGTATTCGCTGGACTCCGGCTGCCACGTCTGGTTCAAAGGATACGAATGCTGGGCAAACAAGTACACGCTGCCGAGCAATCGCTGGGTTCTCCTGTACGTCACGTTTGACTGCCGCTATCTACGGCTCTATGTTGACGACAACCTGGTCGATTCGGCGAGTATCATCTCAGCGGTCCCGCGAAACGCTGTCTCAAACAAGAATTCGATCGATACTCGCGGACAGACGATGTGGGCAGCTGCAGTGTCATCAAACGTGAACTCGATTTACATTGGGGGCCACCCGTCGTACTCGAGAAGCGTTCGCGACTGGAGATTGCGGATCGGGTTCATCGGACTGATCGCGTCAGTGACAGTGTGGAAGACCCCAGATGCGTCTGATGGAGATGGTGACTTGGTAGAGGCAGAGAACCTTTCGTCAAGTGTGAGCGCATCGAAGGGATGTGCAGTCAGCAGCAACAGAAGAACCGGCGACCACTCGATGGTCTTGAAGATTCTGTTCACCGATGTCGGCCGCGTGAAGGATTTCTCAAGCTACAACCACACCGTCAACGTGCACAGGAACGTGTTCTGGCGCAAGCACTTTCCTCCAATCTCGGAGCGCTCGTTACCTCGCAAACCATCCCACTCCTCAGAGGCAGATGCTCCCTCGTCCCCAAGTGCCTCGCTATCTCGAATAGATCTGCTCGACAATTTCTTCCACGGCTCGCACAACGACAAAGCAGTGGCGACCGCAAAATCCTTCGAGAACCTGCTGCTATCGGTCATCCAAGCAGGAGACGTTCGGGTGATAGTCAAATACGCGCTTGACTTCGATATGCAAATCGGCAGTGAGCACGGCTGCCGCACGAAGAAAGAGTACGAGCAGAAGTCACTGGCGGTTATCTGTGAGCTGGAAGCGATGAGCCCTCTGCTTGCCGTGCTTGTGAATGAAGAAGACAGAAAGCCAGTCTCTGCGTGCATCGGATCGTTTGAGATTACCATGTCTCTGGTGCGAGATACTGGGAAAGGTCTGATTACGATTCCCTTGCACTCGATGGTAAGCACGTCACTGTTTCCAAGCCCCGACGAAATCAAGAAGAAGATCCAATCGATCATCCTTCACGAAGCAAAACGGTGCGTTTCGAGCAATCTGAATGTTCTTTGTGCGAGCTATCAATTCACTCAGATTTGTCGCACTCAATAGATCGCCTGGAGAAGAGATTCACGTGCAAGCGTTCCGATACTTTCTTGCTCTAGCGGGCCGATCTCGACAAAATCGAGAGTGGCTTTTCCTGGAGGCTGTGATCACTCGGAAAATGGTTCTCACGGAGCGGAAAGTCGTCTCGGTATTCCAGAAAATAGGCTTCCATTTCGCAAACTCGGAGCTTCCTGGCGTTGTTCGTCACTTCAAGTTCATTCAGGTACGAATCGTGGTATTAAATGCATCTCACCTCTACCACCAAGAGTTTAAAAGTCAACTAAGGAGTTGTATCGATTTCATTAGGATTACTACATGAAGAAGCAAAGCCCCATGGAGGACCTACCGACGTTGTCCATGCTAACTCCGACGGCGAGCGGCATGTACGCGCTTCCGCTGTTGGAGTCGCTCTCGATTTGCACGACGCTCGACTGTGAGAGGAGTGTTGCGAAGTCTCCGTGGCGCTTCATCGGCGTATTCCTCGACCACGACTTCCAGCTACTCGAGTTTATCCATGAAGAGTGTCCAGTGTCTCAAGACGGAACAACCTCGCTTCACCAAACCAGATACCTGTACGGCGGTTTTGTGCATCGCGTGAACCTCCGCCTGTCGCACGTTCCAAGTCGAGTTTACTGCATCTTGTTTTGCCTCCAGAAGATTGGGTATGAGGATAACGCACCGTCTGAAGCAAAGTCGAGTATCAAGAAGGAGCTGCGTGCCAGGATTCAAATCGAAAATGGTGAATCTCTGCAAGCTCTTGGCATCGTCGACATGTTTCCGGAAAGCAACTGTCGCTGGTTCGCTCTGGCAGCTCTGTACCGAAGCAAAAAACTTCACCATTGGAAAGTGCAAGCGCTCGGAGGGTCTAGTCAAGCCAACTCGATCCACGCGGGACTCGATGAGATGCATGGGCTGCTCATGAACCATGCAATCATCCAGATTTACGAAATTGTTGTGAGCTTCCAGATTTTTGGTGGTGACGAAGGCAACGAATTCGAAGAGTACGCCAAGCGTTTCTCAAAGAACATTCGCTTTGGGCGAAATGGACGCATTTCACTGAACCCTATGACGCCAAGTGGAAACAATCAGGGGCTGAGCACCCGACGCGGAAGTTTTGGAGCACTCTCGCCGCTGGTTATCTCGCTTAAGCTCCAAGGACTGAGCGACGAAGTCGAAGTGTACCGACATGTGAGCTCAAGTCGATCGTTGCCGACTACCCAGTCAGTGTACCGAAACATTCTGCGCATTCTCAGCGAGCACAGCATCAAAGAAAGTCTGCAGCAGAATCCGTCTGTAGCTCAAGAGAAGAAGAGCAAGCGCCAAGTCGAGATCCGTGTCATCAACGAGCAAAGTAGCGCACCGGTTGAGAAGGCGCACGTGTTCATCGAGAAGAACATAGACAACATCAAGCTAACTGCGAACCTCGCCAAGAAAATCGTGCCGACGCTGACCATGGGCTCCAGACTGGTCTCCATCCGACGGCGACTTCAAATGAAACGCGTGCTCGACGACACGAAAGCTGTTGCTGCAACATTTGTGGACGAAATCATCAGTGTCGGCATGAAAGTGGCACTTTTCTCACTGCGGCGCGACTCGAAGTTCATCCCATACATCCGATCTCGCGCGATGCTGAAGAGGATCATGCGCCAGCGGTACGAGACAAGCAAGCAGCGGATCCTTGAGCAGGTCAAGGAGAGCGAGCGCAGTCGAATCTACTCGCGGAATGGACCGATTCGACTGCAGCAGGTGTACCAGTTGCCCCTCGAATTCTCTTCAAGTGAGAGAAACTTGCTGGAAGATTTCTCCGAGTTTGGACTGGAGGCTTTCAAGGAAGACGGGCTGTTTTTTCCGAACGGATCCCTCGACCAAATTAAGGATACAAGGAATGTCTACAAAACATGGCGTGTGCAGCGGAATGGCGAAGAAGTGGAGAATGAGAATCTGTCTATCGCTGACGAATCTATGCCAGCAGAGCCCAATGACGATGATGCTAAAGATGACAACTCATCACCTGCAAACAAGGACGTAAAGGGACGTCCCGATCCAAACGATGCGATTCAGGTTTCGCTTGAGAGAGCACGGGAGCGCAAATTCTGCTACGTCAGCGACAGTGAAGGGAAGATTAATTGCCGGCTAGCACCAGGTTCGTACTCTATGTACATTTTCCACCTAGAGTACTTTGAGTGGACGTCATTGGTTGTGGTCTTCCCGAGTGCGAACAACTCTGGGTCTCAGGGAGGAGTAGGCACCTCCTGTTCGACGGCACAAGAGATTCTGGTCCCACTGGAGGCGTATCGATGGACATACAAGATCCAACTGGTTGATTTCTATCACCAGCACAGTCTAAAAATGGTCGCTGATATTCCCATCCAAGTTGTCGACAAGTGCAGCTCGCAGCGGTACATCGTCAAGACCGATACACGCGGGTGTGCGACTTGGGAGGTCGGCAAGGGACTCTACTCGGTGAGCGCGCTGAAAGAGTGCGCGTGCATCTTGTATTCGACCTCGAAGAATATCGTCGTAGATGGAGGACGGTATCGCCCCGCAAAAACGATTTTCGTTCCCGTGCTCGTAGGCAAACTCACGATCGAGTTTGCTCTCGCATCGGCAGTACCCGTGGATGCCACGATAGATTACCCTGCGCTCGCAAATGTGCGCTTTCGAAAAGAGAAGCAAGAGGTGGTGAATCAAGACGGAGACAGCAGCAAGTCGGCATTCGACGATTCACAAGCTGATGTGGCAGGTCGATTGGATCATACACTGGCGATTGGGAGCTCGTCAAAAATCCCGCTGCGGCTCGGGGGATACGACGTGGAAATCATCTTTGACAACTTTTTCACGAGCCACTTGAGTCTTCAGGTAGGATGGGACACATCCAAGTCCAACGCTCGACATCTCGCAGTGCTCAGTCCAGTGATCAAGCAGCAAGGTGTTTATCGGATCGTCTTTTCCTACGTGAACGCGGCCGAATTGATGGATGCGATGATCGAGATTTTCAAGGACGAGGTAAGAACAAACCTGACAGAAGCCTCTCCTTGTCTTGAAATGTGAGCTGACAAATTGAAAATGCTTGGGCTGTGCGAAGGTACCAGTGGGCCATATCTGGCGACAAAACCCCAACGCCGACGAAGACCAAGTCAGGTTGGAGCATATTGGACAAGTGGGCGATTGTGAGTTCCACACTTTCATGCTGAAATGCAGCAAAGGTATTTACAGTTGTAATGAGTCTGTGTCATGAGGTGTGAATACTGCACTCCACTCACTCTCTTTGTTTATAATGGATGCTCAGGATTCTCATACCGCTGTAAAGTGGGTTCGTCGCTCCATCCGAGCTGTACGGCAACGCTTTATCGGCCGCGGATACAGATCTTCACGTGCGATGGACTGGTGTACGAGAGTTCCCAGACGAGCGAAGACCAATGGCGATCCAGTTTCTACTGGAACGTGTGCAGATGGAACGCAAATGGAGAGTTGATTGTACCGTCGCCCCCACCGGAGTAGCAGATACGCGAAAGATGACATTGTTTTTTAAAGCAAATCAATCATCCAGCTGTATTGAATTTATAGACGAAGATACCTCAGATTCACTGTTTAGACTCGAGGAAATCCGACGCAAGCACGTCGCTACAGGCTGCGACGACAAGCTCAAGATCGTCGCCCGACGCGTTCTCGGAAAGCTTCTGGACGGTCGACGCGATCGTTGCTGGATCAAGCAGCGCGCAGAACGAGCTGTCCCCAAGCAGCGTCTTAAGGATCTCGAGCGTCAGAATGACGCTGTCGACGTCTTCTTCAAACAGCGGCCAGCGAGAGAGTGAGTCGTGGAAAATCTGTCCGACGACCTGGGTTTTCTGAGCGCAAACCGTCGCGACCTCCTTCAACAAGAGTGGCGATGCACGCACCAAGTTTGCAAGAATCGCCAATGTGTGAGCACTCTCGGATTCCGCCTTGTCGAGGAGAACGCCAGCGTACTGGGCAATCCACGGGTGGTCGTCAACCTTGAACACTTCATCCTCGGCGCTTCCGAGCAGAACACATGCGACTGCTTCAAGTCTGGCGCGAAGAGTCTTGCCCTTGCAGGAACCGTCCACAATGGAGACCAGGAGAGGTGACGCAAGGTCGTCCGCGTATGGAGCCACGAATTTCTCGCTCGCACTGGCAACACGAGTGACAGCAGAGACAATCTGCTTCGCCGTAATCTATTGGTGAAAAGGAACGAAACGCAAGGACCCAAAGTTAGTCTTCCAAGATAAGGTGAATACATGATATGAGAAGCCGAGCTTTGTGAACCCACCTTGGAGTATCGGTCGAGCTGCTTCAGTGCCTGGACAAGCAAGAAAGCGCACTTTTCCACCAGTGACGCCAACTCCGTCACTGGCGCATCGGCATCCATGCCCTTGCGCACAATGTGGATCACGTCTCCGTAGATGCGAGGGTCAGCGAGCTTGATTGACGTCTCGCCCAGAAAGTCCGCTTGGTGCGTCGCAAAGTTCGCCGCACCGGCGTTGTAGATCCACGCGACGAACGCTTCCACGAGCGTTTGGCGGACCTTGGAGCACATGGACTTGATCGATTGGAGCTCCTCCTTCTCAGCATCCGACGATTTGATCGCGCTCTATTGGTTGATAAACAAAGACAGCAACAAGATGGAAGTGAGTTAGAGTACAGACGAGTCCATTTTTCAAGAACCGCAGTGCAGTCACTCACCTCGAGACGTGGCATCACCGAGCGCAATTCGTTGTAGATTAGGGACACCAAGTCCGCCTTGAAGTGAGGGACGCGCAGATTGAGATCGCGCAGCGACTCCAACAACGTGTTCACGTACTCGAAATCCAGCACCGTCTTCAGCTCAACCTCGCGCAAGCTAAGGAGATATACAACATTCAACAACGACAAAGTCAACTATACAGCAATAGCAGAGAGAGAGAGAGAGAGAGAGAGAGAGTGGCAGATCATCAGGAAGCACTCTAAAGACCACCTACCTCGAAACAGCAGCCTCGAGGATAGTCGCGATCATGTCCGTGTTGTTCTGCTCTGGATCGTTCAGGTAGATTGAGTGGCACAGGTCCGGCAACAGGATTGCGGCCGACGTTCTGCGTCCAGCGATGTTGAGCCAACCACAGAGCGTCGCGATGCACTGGTAGACCGAGCTGTCGCCGTTGGAAAAATTCAACGGCGATTCGTCTTCTTCATCGTCGCCATCGCCGTCTTCGTTCGTGCTTTTCGTGGCAGCAGGCACATCGGACGAGGAGTTTTCTTCCACGAACGACGGCACTGGGAGCAACGCGAACACGTTGGAAGCAGGACGCGGCAGCTTCTCTTCCAGGAGAGCGGCAATCGTTGACACCAGTTCGTTCAGCGTAGCGTCAGTTACCGTGACCTCACCCGAGTACTCGTCCCCGAAGCGCTGCACCAGCGTCAGCAGCTGCGGCAGAGTCTTGGAGTAGATCGTGTCTCGCGCGCTCTCGTGGGTCTGCGAGGCGACCGAGACGTACTCGCAGGTCGGACGAAGCAGGTGGTCGGCTTTCTGCACCGACAACTCGGCGTCTTGCGGCGCAAAGAGGTCCAAAAGCCACTGGTTCTCGTTCTCCTGGGACGGCACGAAGAGCTCCACGAGCCACTTGAGCTCCTCCTCGACGTCTTCGGTATCAACTTGAGCTCCAAACGCTTCAAGGACGCGCGTCGACGCCATCAGAGCCACCGTCTATGCAAATGCGACAAACAAGAGAGCAGCGAATTTGTCAGTCAGTCCTCCCAATGGCAATATATGTAAGGATCAGCGTGCGTGATTGCGTACCTTCAGCCCAAGGAACGCTTTTCCCCAAGCGTCAAAGTGCAGAATCGTCGAGAAAGCAGTGCGGAAGCGGTTCAAAAGCGGTAGCATCGCGTCGCGCTCGGTCACATAGCGCACGCTCTAACATACAATTCAATCATTCGCATTCCGAGAGCAATCACATGGGAATGAGTGAGTCAAACGACAGTGTTGCGCTAACAGGAACCATGCAGCAAGCAACTCACCAAGGACGACGCCGTGATGAGCGTTCCGAGCTCGACCTCCTGTTCGTGCTCGAGCGTCTGGATGCCAAAGAAGAGGTACTCGGCAGTGGCGTCCTCCAGCTCCTGGACGAGCTGCTGGAGGAACGCCGCCGTGGCTTCCACTCCAATGGTGGTTGAGTGCACGCGCTCCTGGACGAAGCCTAAATGGTAGAGAAATTCACACATACGAAGAAGAGGAGTAAGAACAACAGCAGCGGCACTAAACTCGCATGCAATGGCAGTTGGTACCTGCGATGCCGGTGGACTGCGCCGTCATGAGCTGAGCCGCCAGCTCGCGGTGCGAAGAGCTCATCACGGCCATTGCTGCTGTTCTGGTGTATTGATGATGCGTGTCAAACAAGAAATGGATTGAATTGTCCAGAAGCTCTTTCGATTTTGCGCGCCATTTGATTGGCTCCTGATCTTGATTGGCATACTGCCACGGCTGTTTGATTTTGTCATAGTACTTTAAAGAGACAAAATTGTGGACCACCTGAAAACACTTTGCTTCGAATCAGGTAGTCCCACAACTAGAGGCTCATCTCAAATTTACGAGGCCAAAGGATAGCTGCATTTGGCGAGCAGTGTGGCACAGGTGTGCGAAATGCTATGCAATAGCTGTGGATGAGCTCGTCCGTGGATCCATCATGGATCTTTGCATGAATTTTTGTAGCGATGAGAAGCAAGATTGCATCTTGTGGAATTAAAAGAAAGAAAATTTGAAAAAAGAGCACTCAAACGAATCAATGATAAAAGAACAGAACGAGCTAAAAGAACAGAATTAGCTGAAGCAAAAAACCTAAGAATAGAAGAAGCTACAAATCAAATGATCATCGCAACATCGACAAGAACCGGTTGTGGTACGGTCTGGCCGCGTCTGCGCCAGAGGTCACCATGACATTCTCCTCGTTCCCTGCGTGCCCACCAACGGACCAATTCATGGATCCGTTGATGAGGATACTGTGGCCAACGAGGCAGAACTACAAAACCAACGGCAACAACAAACACAACAAGTGTTACACTGTAGTAGAGATCACCAAACAAAAAAAAACGTGCGCAGAATGCTTACCTTATTATGCATGAGGTTGTTTCGAGATTGGACACGGCGTATAGGAATGTCTTGTCAAGTTAGAAATCATAGTAGAGCACAAATTAGCCAAACAAACATGTCAACAGGTTCACAGGGAAGTTCGACTTACTACAGCAGCGAGTCGGGTTGTCCGCGAAAACGCGCGCCTCGCAATTGGTGAGTCAGCAATCACGTGAACTCCAACGCCACGATTCTCAGCGGCAATCAACGTATCTATCAAATGTAAAAACACAACATAACATCATAGGTGTAATCGGGCGTTCCCGAGTTACGCAGTACAGTGCACATAGCGAGGAAGCGTGTGTTGAACACCTTCCACAAGGACTCGTGACGGGGTTGAGAACGTGCTTCTATTGCCT
>JALBZB010000932.1:0-15380 GCA_038050625.1 Pythium sp. MPC-2022a | reverse complement strand
TGAAACCATCACCGATGAGCTTGACGGCGACCATGAAGAAGTAGAGCGCGGCGAGTGAGAGCACCGAAGAGGCAACACTCGAGCGGAACTTCCTGGTCGTGGTCTTGCCCACCTGCGCGTCCTCATCTTGATATTCAGCGGCATCGTCGTCTCCACCAAAGCGTGGCGCTGGAGCTGTTGTAGTGAGTGGTGATGTTGCTCAGTCGATCACCACTGCTGTCGTGTGAGTGAAGTGTACCGTACGATATATTGCTGGGCTTCACACTCATGGTTCTTTCCAATGGAGGCTGGCACAAGATGAAGCGCGCGTTGTCGATAGGAGCAAGAGTCTGTGGACTTGGCTTCTAGAATCGGAGAGTGCGATTCAAGAGAAAGGCTACCGACAAATCTGAAGACAAGAACCACTGGATCGGAAGTTAATCTTGCGGGTGAGTCAGCGGATAGACTGCGGATACCGAGAGATCCAAAAATGTACCGGACAAGGGCTGGCGCGACGTATCTGAGTGTTGCTGATGGTAAAACTGTGAGAACAGGCCATTCATTGGTGGGGTGAGTCAAATGGCTCGGATGACTCAGGCGGCGAGGTACCCAGATTGGATTAGATTCGACTGCTTGTGGGTCTGTATTCGTGGAACGATCCACAAGCTAGAAATAGGGTTGAGAAGAGGTTTTTAGTTAAATCAAGGCAACTATCCAGAGCTACAAGTGTAGCAGCTATATCCTCGCTGTGGTCTCCGTTGGCTCGAGAGATTTGATAGAGCGCGGATTTGCCGAAATAACACTTGTGTATCCTGTGAGATCTCAATGAAACCCCTTGTCCACAGACGTGTCACTCAACAACATCGAATAAACTGCTGGTGTTGGGAGTCAACCGAGTAGGTTGCGAAGTAGCGATAAAGAGAAAGCGCGATGATTCATTGAGTGGGATTCTTACAGCAGTTCGTCCAAGAGACAGGACTCGCTGTCATAGCACCAGTGTCGCTCAAAGTTCACGAACGATCCCTTGCAGCCAGCCTGTCCGAGACGTCGGGTTCGCTTCATTTGGGATACCCTCTTGTAAGCGGGGTGCGTTTTTAAAAGCAGTATTGGTTACATGATAAATATGTATTTTATCCGGAACCTTTTAACAAGTAATAAAGTCCATATACCCAGATCTGGTTAAAGGCATCCACTTTGAATGCCACCGGCTCACTCGCGCTGATCAGGCGCGAAAAAGCAAAAGGGCAACACGCGACCCAAGCGCGCGGGCAGCAATGGATCCGCGGAAGATGCCACTGGGCTCGTGAGACGAATTGTGACTGACCCACTGAGGTTCATAGGTCGAAAGCGAGGCTCGCTACAGTCTGCGCCACTAGTGCTGCTGCTCTCGCTGGGCTCTCTGTGTTGTGTGTGTGTAGTTGTATCTACTGTAGGCGTTGATCGAAAGCACATAAGGTGAGGAGTGTCATGGGGGCGGAAATCTCGTCGTACCTGGCGCAGGATGCAGCGCTGAGTCTGAACGGTGTCGTGTGCGAAGACATGCTCATCCCAGCCGACCCAAGCGACACTTCCAATCCCAGCAAAGCGTCGTTCCGCAGGAACGCAGGCGATGTCGCGCGGCGCGAGCAGCTCTTCTCATTCTGCGCCGACTGGGACCTCGCGCGCATCGGCCAGTTTCTGCGCTGGTACGCGCGCTTTGCGAATAAGAAGAAGAGCAAGGAGACGGATGGTGTTACAGAGCTCTTGTCGCAGCTTGTGGTGCTGCATAGTCAAGTGGATTTGCTCGAGAGCGACATTCGCGCGCTGGAGAACCTGCTCGAGCAGCTAGAGTCGGAGCTGAGCCAGATCGCTTCGCCAGAGCTGCCGCAGACACCTGACGCTGAGTCGAAAGTACAACTTGATGGAGATGCGATCGCTACTGCTTCAATGTCGTCTGTGATATTTAGTGACCTGGAAACGAGGAAGCACGAGGCGGAGCGAGCACTGCGAGCCAAGTTCCTGACGCTGCGTGAGCTCAAGCAGCACCTGCTCGCGTCGATCGAGGACGCAGATTTGAGCTGCATCGTGCGCTGGCCGGTTTTCGTCTCCGCGATCACGCAGGTGCATTTCCAGACCAACGTTGCAGCGAATGCGCAACTGAGCGCGAAACAGCATCCGGCGACGATGGGGTACGCTATGGCCCGCGATGCCCGTGCGAATCGCGAGTTAGCAGAGTTCAACAAAGGAGATATCCTGTTGCCGCCGCTTGAGAACCACGAGATCGACGGATTCACGGACGACAGCGCTAGCAGCTCCGCTGCTAGTGCAGAAGAGAGTGGCGAGGAAGAGGATGCCGAGAGTGATAACCTGGACGACGAGGATGGTAAAGCGGAGAATGAGCAAGGCGCCGCTGGTTCAACTGAAGCTGTTGTCACCAAAGCAGGCGGTGACGATGACGATGATGATGATGATGACGATGATGATGAGGAGGACAACGAAGATGATGACAAGGCAACCAAACCCAATCCCAATACAGCAGCGTCAGCAGAAGACCTGTCAAAGAAAGTCCCAGATTCTGTGGCTGATAAATTGCCGCTAACATCAACGATGCTCGCTCAGCATGAGTCAATAGGTAGTGCGTCTTCAGAAACAGCAGTGCCCAGTGTCGCTGAAATTCCGTATAAAGACACGCTGAAGCGACCGCGAGTGATCAAGCGCGCAGTGCCCGACCTGTTCGACGCATCAGTTCGAAGCCTCGTGTTCTTTGGATACTCGTTCGAGAAGCAAAAGGACGAGATCGTCGAAGTGAACAGTGAGGAAGCTGCGCTCGAGCAGCGAGAGGGCGCGATCTTCCAGCAAAAGATTAGTGATCGCAAGACCAAGCTAGAGAGCACGCTGACGTCGGAGCGCGGCAAACTGCAGGTGGTGACGCAACGCGAGGTCGACTTTCACACGAAACGAGAAAAGTTCTGGCAGAAGCGCGAGGCGGAGCTGGAGCGAGCGAAGAAAGAACTGGATCCGAACGATGTCTTCTTTCGGACTCATGACGCGCAGGATGAGCGGACACGTGGCCAAGAAGCTCATGAAAACGAAGAGCTGCGTCGGCAGAAAGCCAACATTGAAGCGAGGATGAAAGCTGCGCAGGACCAGTTTGATCAAGCGCTCGTACAAATCGAGGAGGTGTGGTCCATCGAGTTCCCACTGGGTGATGCGCGGATGGTGTTCCACGAATCCGAAATGGATTATATCCAAGCAGACATCAATGAAGCCAAGCGATATCTTACCGCTGCAAAAGAAGAGTACGTGGCGCTCAAAACAGCCAAGACGTTGGTGATTCCAGGACAAGAGGGTAAGCAGCGCGCGCAGCTGCTGTTTGCGGAAGCCCAAATTAAGGCAAAGGAGAAAGAGCTGGAAGCCGTGTGTGCGCTCTTTGAGAACGAGATCTTTCTGCACAAGCGCGCGCAGGAGATCTATGAGCGAGAGAAACTGTTCCTCTCGTTCTTCCTCTGTCTGAATGGCGGTGAGTGCAAGCCACATACCAAGTCGAGTTTCACGCTATTAGAAGCAACGGGCGCACTTCTCCTGGGATCCGGTGGCAGTCTCGTTGGCGAGAAAGTGCGCTTCCTGTTTTCGATGTTCTCGCACAAAGACCACAAGGCCTCAGCAGCTGCTGCTGCAAATCACATTTCAGTGCTTCCTCGCGAATCGTTTGCAGAGATTTTGCGCGTGCTCTTTGATTTACTTGCGAAGATTGGCGACATGCATCCGCCACGCGGTCTCACGACGGAGTATTTACTGGGTCTCACGGAACGAGAGTACCTGAAGCTCGAGATCTACAGCGGCGGTGAAGGCCCAACGGCTAGCGATAAGGTAAGTGGGATGACGTGTTTCGAATTTGAAAAGTACTGTGTGGAAATGGTCGAGAAGTCGAAATATCTCTGCGAGTTGCTGCGACATCCGTGGAAGTACGAGCAGCTCAGTCGATTCGTGATCCAACACATGAGCGCGACGCACCAGTACAAGCTCGGGCTGATCAACATCAACGACCTCAAGTTCTCGGTTGCGAGGCAATTCGTGCAGCCGCGCGAAGAGTTGTCGCGCTGGAGGAAGAACGTGATTCACGAGTGCGCACTCGCGATGGGCGAGAACGATCCGCTCAAAACCGACTATTCCAAGTATTTACCAAAGCGTCGAACAAAGCTGCTGTCGAGCGTGGTGCCGCTCGACCATGGAGGCTACCGGAATCTGTTGAACTACCGCATGGAGGTCATTCTTCGCGCTACTGTCAAACTTCAGACGATCTGGCGCGCTCGCAAAGGTAGGCAAATCGCGAGGCTTGCTGCTGAAAAGCAGGCTTTCTACCATGCACGCGGACTTGCTCTTGAAGAAGCACGGGCAGCTGTTGAGAAGGAGTGGAATGACAAGGACGCCAAGCCTGTACACAGTGTCGAGAAGATGAAATTTGAAGCGAAGATCCGGATGAAGCAAGTCAAGTTACGCACAAAGGGTAACGCGTTCAATCGAGAGCAGGTGTTTGCGTTGATGATGGAGGAAGCTGTCCAACAAGCTCAGCGAGATGTAGAGAACCGGTTCCGCGAGATGGAAGAAGAGCTCGGGTACCTGGAACACGGTGAGTCGCTGGAGCTGCCGCATTCGGAGATGGGATACCTGAAAGCGGAAATTTCGAAAGCACTGGTTGTGCAGTTGCATCAGGCAAAGCAGGAGAGTGCGCAAGTGACCAACATGCTCGAAACGATTTCCATCAACGAAGAGAACGCGAAGAAGAAAGTGCAGCTAAAGAAACTGAAGAAAAATGGCGCAAATCAGAACGAAGATGGTGGCGTCGAAGAAGTTCCAGAGACGGATGTAGCAGAAGAAGACGAAAAACATCTTGTTGGCACGCAGAACAAGCTAAATCGTGATCTCCGGTCAGTGACGCGGAAGGAGAACATGGTCTTTGGTCGCTTCCCATCTGAGCTGTACCAGAGTGGGTTCACCAAGGACGAACAGGCGACCCAGATGCGTCTAGGGATCTCGGATCCTCCTCTCGCCATGCTTCAGTTGCGTTTGAAGCAAGTGTGCGTCGGCATGACGGAGTTCAAGCTGACAGAGTTCCTCCAAGAGCTGCCCTCAAAGCGCCACATATGTGATTACGTGCACGCATTCCGCCGCTTTGATGGATCATACGACATTGGGCGGATGGAGAGGGACCTGTATGACCATTTCCGAATGGTGAGAGGGTCCGAGCAGCTCGCAGAGGCACTCATGAACATTGCTGAGAGCGACCTGGAGTTTGGCGAAACCACAAAGTTGCTGCACACGATCCAGGACGAGAACGACAAGGTGCTTAACCGGCTTGTCGCGACCCAGACGGGAAAGATCGCGGATGAGAACGCCGCTATCATCGCGAAGAAATTGGTTCGCATGGGGTACAAAGCGAGCACGGAAAGTACTAATCAAGATCCGCCAACTCCACCAAACAACAACAACGCTGATGAAAACAATGGTGCATTGTCTCTGATTGTCAGTCCGAACGCACACCTGGTGCAGAAAGAGCAACATGACGTGGAAGAGCGCAGGAAGAGGGTGAAGGAAGCGCACGTGCGACTGATGGAGGCGATGAAGGCGTGGAAAGACGCTGAGTTGTCGCTTCTCGAGACCGAGAAGAACCAGCTTCGCGTGAATCCTGCATATCCTATCCTCCCCAGCCATCGAACAAAGTGGGCGGAGCGCTTCCATCATGCATTGCGCTTGCCTGAGCGTGACGCGCAACAGATTCAAGAGAAGTACACGGAGGTGCTGAGCGTGTGCCAGGGTTTCATTGAGACAGCCACCGCCATCGCCTTGATCCTGGTACGCGAGCTGTACTTGCCGTTACATGAGAAATCGATTCTCCCGACTGGCTCATCAACGATTGATGGGAGAAAAGACGATGTGCGAACAACAAATCGCCTGAAATACGAAGCGCACGATATCTTATTCAAGATCTGCACCGACGACCACGGGAGATTCGAGGGTTTCCATGAGCTATCGGCAAAATTCGGCGCCAACGAGATTCGCAACTCAGCACTGTACCTGCGAGCGCTCAGCTACTGCGAGAACGTCATCATGCCGCTCGAGTGCTGTGTCGACTTTCAAGGATTCCGGGTGATCTGCTCGTCCAAGATCCCGATTGAGATCGTCTCGTTTGACGAATCAGGTGGCTCGGTCCAGAAAGTGAGCAAGCAACTAGTCTATGGGAGCGACAACCGAGGCAAGACAATCATCTTCCAGAGCAAAGAGCTCGACAACGTTCTCGCAGATGCTGCCGTGCGGCTCAACTTGAGTCGTCATGGGGTGCGAGGGTACCAGGACCTTACGTCCAAGACCGTGCACGCACCAGCAGATATGCTCGGGTATGTGAACGCAGACAAGAAATTGGTGGTGTTGAACTTTGCGCGCGCGATGCCTCCTGAAGACCCGGAAGTGACGCCGCACCTCACGCAGTCGACACGAGGGATGAGTATCCTCTGGCGACAACTGCGGCCCGAGTTTGTCAACGGATTCCACACGTCGCTATCTCCAGATGCGCTCTCGTCGATGACGTATTGTACGCCCGACTGGCAGGCACAGTCTCTTGCAGTGGAGAATGCCACGCTCCACCTTGTGAACGAGGTCATCCCGCAGTTTGCCAAGAAATTGTCGCAAAAGACAAACTTCTTCACGTCGCCTAACTTCGACTTGTGCGCAGAGATGCACCGACATGGCATCAATGTGCGTCATCTCGGGATCCTGCGCTCCCACTTCCTGTTCGCGCTCTCTGGAACCGCGACGCTGCAGTATTCGACAGCCGAGATCCAGACAACGGAGGATTTCACGCGAGAGATCGACCGTGGCTCACACATCTACGTCAATGGGAAAATGTGCGAGGTGAGTCGCAATGAGAAGCACCGGTTCGACGCGTCCTGCATCACGCTCACGCTGATCCACAAGGGCAACTCGATCCAGAATGTGACAGTGTATGGTGGTCGCGGCGATTGCAAAGAGCATGCAGCCGAGATCCGCGCGATGATGTTGGCAGAAATGGTCGCGCGGACGTTCAAGAATATTGCGCGCCACATGATGCGCGTCGCTGCCAAGGTGTATGGCACTGGGGTCGCTCCACATTTCTTCAAGGAACTTGTCGTGCAGCTGCTGAATTTGCTGACTGGCGCTCGCTCTGGGAGTGAAATTTTCTGGGATACACAGCTGTTTGAGGGTATCCGCTCTCGATTCGGTTCGCGTGCAGTCTCGGAAGTGGACAAACAGAACATGCGGAGGAACCTGCTTTCTCAAATGCACTACATCGTGTCACAAAGCACCGAGATGCTCGGCGTGAAGCTCACGCACCTGTGTCTCGACCGACTAGAGCAGCACTCAGACCTCTACTCGTTTACAACGGAAGACTTTGCAGTACCAGGAGATCACTACCGAGTCAAGCACAACATGTCGATGCTCCACTTTTCGGTCGCGTCGCTGCTGCTGTTGAAAGCGACTGTGAAGCAAGCGACTTCGTACAAGCAGCTGGTTCTCTCAGATCGTCCAAGTGGGTACTGGACGCTATGTGAGCGACGAGGGCTGTCCACTGCAGTGAATCTTGGCGAGTGTGGTCACGAACTGTCGGGAAAGTACCTGCCTGGTTGTACACTGGAAGTCGAGGGTCCAATTACGAACATTGATCTCAACCGCTCGCTACAGCTACGCAAAGAAGCACGAAGCTACGTCAGCTTTCCATACATCGCGCCGCTGTACCCAGCAGATTCGGAGTCCCATGTGACACTCGAGACGTGGTGCAAGTGTGACGGTCACGAGAGCACCCGTCGCGTTGTGCTGACCATGGGGAGATTCAATCTGAGTGCGCTCAATTCGAACATGTGGGCGTTCACGATCAATGTGAAGAACATCGACGTCATCGCGTTTGGGTCGCGCGTGGAGCTCTTCAAGTGGACCCACCTGGTCGGTTCGTTTGACGGGACAATGCTGCGGTTGTACGTCGACGGGTTTCTTCAGAATGAAGTGGAAGTCGAAAGCGTCATGGACTCGGAGATCGAAAAGCGCGAAGCGATCATCAAGAAGACGCGCGAGGACATTGTCGACATGAAGGACGAAGCCAAAGGGAGATGTTTCAAAGACGTGGATTGCGAGATGCAGCAGTTTTTCGTCACGAAAGAAGGGAAGAGGCAGATCAAGGATGTGAGTGAGAAGCTGCTAGACGAGCACGACTTTCGCGTCCGATTATCAAAGAATGCCACTGCAAACGCAACTCAAGGAACAGGTAGTGGAACTGCGGTAGCAAATGGAGGCAGCGCACCACCTCCGATGAAGAAAGATGCGTCGAAGGTTTCGCGAATTGATTTCGAGCCGCTTGCGAAGAAACAATTGCTACGCGAGACATTCGATTCCCGCTGGCAAGTTCTCGCCGAAGAATTTAAAGAAATGCGGCATCGCGTGAACATCAAGATCGAAAAAGAGCTCGAGGAGCAGTCAAATCAAGACATGCGCCAGCTCCGTATCGGATGTTTGTCCTCTGTGCGACGCAAAGACGGCAAGTATTTCTTCCACGGCAACATCGCGCACGTTGCGTACTACAACAATCAAGTACTGACACGAGACCAAGTCAACGCGCACTACGTGCTGGCAGTACGTGATCGTGCGTACGAGTCAGATTACCTGTTCTCGCTGGCGTCGAGTCGCTTCTCACGCGCGCTGGCATTTGCCCAAGACGACAAGAGAACGCTGGAGAAATTCGCGGAAAACGTGTGCGCGTCCCTCAAGTATGACCTCGACCACCAGCACGCCCAGGAGATGTACAAGAAGAAAGTCAAGTGCGGCTTGGAGCCTTTCTTGACCACTGAGAACATTCACGGGATCGCCGAGATCATGAAGAACCTGCCACGAGAGCCCTGCTTTGCGGACATGTTCATGCATTGCTATACGAATCTGATGAGCATCCAGCCTTCGTATTTCCAAGCGACCGAGTCGCCGCAGTGCCGACTAGCGCTGCGAGAGCTGAGTCGCATGCCGTTCGCGTTCTTCTTAGGTTCCCATTCGGCAAACTCGTTGGTGAACATTGTCGGCGGTGATCACGACGACCACGAGAGAGAGGAGCACGAGAAAATCACCATGTTCGCCGACATTATCTGCCAAGTGCTGTGCGAGTACCCGACTTTGTACGGCGATCAGCTGACGAATATGGGGTGGCTGCGAGATCTGCGTAACGCAAAGGCGGTGGTGTACTTCATTCTCGCGTTGGAGGCTGGTGAGGACGCCCGATCGATCAATTTGAAGGACGTGTGCGATATCACGGACGAAGACTTGGAAGTGGTTGTCAAGAACAATCGCTTCTGCACCTCGCTGGAGATCGCGCGATGTGCATCGCTATCCGACATGTCGATGGTGCGGGTGAGCTTGTGTTGTACGCAGCTTGAGGTGCTGGACATCTCGCACTTGGATCGAATCACTGACACGGCGCTGCTGGGCATTGGCAAGAGCTGCCATCGACTTCGGCGACTGTGGATGACTAATTGCCGCCAGATCAGTGACATTGGGGTGGAGGCGGTGGTGCGAACGAACCCAAAGCTTGAGGAACTGGGACTGAGTTTCTGCGAGCGAGTGAGCGACCGATGCTTCCCGACGATCGGGAAATCTTGTCCAGGTCTCGTGACTCTAGAAGTGGAGCTCTGCATGCAACTTGGCAACCCGGCGATGAAGCACCTCGCGGCTGGACTGGCGAATGAGAACAAGCTGAGGCGACTGAACATTGCTGGCTGCCGGCGAATCAGCGACGAAGGTTTGATCGAAGTCGCGAAAAGCTGTACAAGGTTGAAAGAGCTGAATGCACGACAGTGTGATAAACTGACCGACGTTTCGATCCGTGCGGTGACACACAACTGCTTGGAACTGGAAATTCTGAACATGGAGGAGATCTACGCGGCGTCGCACAAGATCTTTCTGTTTGACCAAGAGGGCGATGGACGTGGCGTGGTTGATAAGAACCTGGCAAAGAAGGTGAAAGACGTGAACCTGACTGGCTGCAGTGGGCTCAGTGATCTTACACTTGGCCATCTTTCCCATCGAGCGAAGCAGTTGAGAGCGATCACATTGTCTTCGTGCACTGGCATCAGCGACCAAGGGCTAGCGTGGATGCTGGAAGATATGCTGGACAAGTCAAAGAGTGGCGAGTGCCTGGAGCACGTGGATGTAAGCTATTGCCCGCAGTTGTCCGCTGAAGCGATCCACCAGCTTGTGGTCCAATGTCCGAACCTGACGTCTCTAAATCTGTCTGGGTGCGTGCACCTCAGTGACACAAACCTCGTTGAAATCATAGACTCGTGCGAGAAGCTGGTGCACCTGGAACTCGGATTCTGTCGGGAATTGTCAGATCAGGTGGTGCTCGCGATCGCAAAGCAGTTGTCGCTCGAAGAGCTCAACTTGGCTCGGTGTGTGAAGATCACCGATGAGAGCATGCTCGAGATCGCCGCCCAGTTTACGGTCCTAAAGAAGCTAAACGTGTCTGCGTGCAAGAGGCTGACCGAGAAGACGCTCGCAGCGCTCTTGCAAGGCTGCAGTATGCTTGAAGAGCTCGACGTGACCCACTGTCCGCTGTTCCCACCAAAGCTGCTCGCCAGGTTTGTGCGAAAGAAAGTTAAGGTGATCAATCGAAAACTCGACGAGGTTGCTGTGAATCGAGCTGTCATGGAACTCGAGTCGGAAGATGCCAAGAAGCGAGAAAATGGCGCCAGTCTTGATGAGCGAGACGAAGGCGATGACGAAGACCGAGACGCTGCTGTGAGTGTTTCTGCAGCAACTCTTGGGACGCTCAAGAACGCGAAGAAGCTACCAGTGAACACAAAGAAGCTTCTTGGGAAGAACCCAGCAGTGGGATCGACGAGTAACAACCTGCCGTCCATCTACAAGTGTCGCGATGCTGGCAATATTTAAATTAATGGCATTCCTGCTTGAATTTGCTCAGCGAACGAATGAGTGAGTGGGAGAGTTGATATATGAAACGGATTGAAAGCGTCGCACTAAATATACGTAGCGTGAGTGTCTGCGCAGTTGATGAAGGTCTCCTTTCAAGGACTGGACTCAATGCCAAGAAGAACAGAAAAATTGCAACGCGTCTGCCAGCAGTGATCGTAGATTGAGAAGGCGAAGTATGAGCAAAGCCAAGTTCGACGACGATGACAAGATCGATGAGAGTCACGAGGAAGACGAGCGATATGGTCCGAATTCGATCCACATCGACTTGTCCAGCAGTGAGTGAAATTGCGGATTCTTGCAAACAGCAATGAGCTTGGGTTTTGCAGTGAAGATTTCGCAGCTGCTCACTGTGTTTGTTGGTTGTCACTGTTCTGAGCAGCGAACGACACTCCAGGAGAACCAGATGAGCTGGCATTTCTGCGCGTCGAGAACTCACTGCTGCGCAAGAAGATCAAGGAACTCGAGAAAGCGGGGCGCGGAGAAAAGTACGTTCAGTGTGTGAGAAGGCGATGTTGTATTTTGGTTGCGATCGGTTGCGGAAATGCACTTGTATCTTTCTCAGTGGTGTGCTCACGATGGAAGCACTCCTTCTCTGTCTCTCATGATGCGTGCGATTAGAAAGCTTGGTGTGGACGAGACGGAGATCCAGCGCATTGATGCGCTGCTGAAGAGAGCAGAGGTGAGGAGTCGTCCAACCACAGTACTGCTGAAGGTGGGATCTGGTCATTCGCATGTTTGTGGCTGGTACTCAAATTCTTGCCGTTGGCAAAATGGTTGTTATATGTTGTGCTATAGGACGCGAAACTCGAAGCAATGAATTACGTCGCCAACACATCTAGAGACAAGGTAGAGAACCATTTTCTGTTGTCAAAGAAAGAAATCGTATTTGAAAGTGGTTCAATATGTTCATGTTCTGAACTGTTGTGTTGCCTGTTTTCGTAGCTTGGACAGGACGTCAAAGTCCTGCAGGCAATTCTGAAAAAGGTACGAGAGAGGAATACCCTTTGTGCTACGAGTTGCAACGGATGATCATTCATCGACCAGCCGTTCATACCTGACTCGTTGTTCTCAAACAGGCAAAAGCGGAGCGCCACTCGTTCAAGAAGAAGATTAGGAGCACGGAGGAGAAACTCCAACAGGAGCGCAAGAAGATCGAGCAGGTCAGTCATTGGATCAGCAACAAGTACAAGACCAACCATTCAGCATTAATATATACTATTGCGCTCTCAACACTTGCAGGAGGAAGTGCGTTTCCAGGTCGACCGTGAAATTTTCGCCAAGATCCTGAAGGTGAGATTCGCATTTTAGCTGCTTGGTATATCGTGCTTTGTTATCAAATCACTGAACATCTGTGCACCTATCAACCTTTACTCAGGACGATCGCGACTCGTACAAGTACGAAGTGAACCTGCTCGTGCAGAAGATGACTGAGCTCCAGAAAGAAAAGCACGAGCTCTTCGTGTGGGCGAAGGAGCAACAGGAGCGCCACTTGCAGGAGATCCGGAAGCTCACGCGCGCATTGGGGCGAACACGCAAAGCGATCGACGAGCAAGTAAGCAAGGCTATTTGACAATCAGTCTATCAGCTTTGCCTTTCATATTACGATCTCTTTATTCATCTTTTTTGTGTGGTTTGTGCTCATCGATACTGTAGAAAGCCAAAGGCATGGACGTCCTCAACGAAGTCTACCGCGTCCAAGCCGGTGTGTTCCCGAATTCCGACCACGAGCGCGTATCGAGTGCCTAACAATTGTAACTTTATGAGGCTTGCACTGGGCTACCGGTAGCGTCGTTCCTTGATCCACATATTTACTTTATTCGAGCGGGTTGTAGATGATTCGCTGCAGTGCGCCGCGCTGCTCGGTCACTTGGATCACCATCTTTAGGTCCATGATCTCGCCCTCGCTGCTCTTGAACGACGCGACGAGCAACCCGCAGTTCGTGAACTGGCTCGGCTCAATGCCCGCGATGTTGATGTCCGTCGCCTGTGCAAGGTCACCAGGTGCAATAGCGTTGCTTCGGTTAATATCTTCATAACGCAAAAGCCTTGAACAGCAAGCAATATAGACGCACCGTAAACTGGAAGTTGTTGTTGCCCTTGGCATAGTCTGTTGCTTCCACCTGGCCGAGCTGTTTACCAAAAGAACGATCAAATCCCACCCATCGGTTCTGGTTAAGGAGCACCACAGACATGGGACATGGATACAGTGCAACTACAGATGTGCAGATAGATTCATAGTGCGTGTGGAAGGATATTGATGATGTGTCGCTTGGCCACCGAGTCCACCAAGTACTGCAAAGTGCCGTGGAATGCAACAACGCGCGTGCGCACGCAGTCATACAGACACACAGAGACAGCAAATAATGTCAGTCAATGCGCAAGCAAACGAAGAGCTACACAAAGGAAGCAGCAGCAAGTATGCAGCGCACCTCAATGTCCCAGACGCCGTTCGTCACGGGCTTGTCCAGCGTGAAGTCCACCTCCAGGTTGAGCTCGTCGGTGAGCGCCGCTGGGTTCGGGGATATGTCCACCGCCGTGACGTCTACCACCGGCAACGAGCGCAGGTACTCCTCTTCGTCCGCCATCTTGCTTTCGCTCATTTCTGTTGGTTGTTCGGTTTGTTGGTTGCGTTCGTTCATGTGTCGTTTTAGGTGCGTTTTGATACTTTTGATACTTTATTATGAACAAGTTGGTACCAAAGACGAGCTTCTGGTTCAATTGAAACCAGATGTTGCATGAATGTACTAAAATGCTTCTCAGCTGTTACAACATCCTTTTCTCATTACAGTACCCTAAAATGCATATCAAATGCGGCGCCTTCTATTTGAAGAACTTTCAACACAATGCGTAATTACGCGCATAAATAAAACCAGGATGCGATCGATTTAAACTAGGAAAACTAGGATAGCCAGTCAACTTTTTGCCCGTGTTACCAGCTCACAGATCCAAATCCAAATCCAAATCCAAACTGCTGATGGAGAAATCTGTCAGCCGGCGTCGAGTCAATGCGCCCTCCTGACATACAGTCATCAATCAACGCGGTGGTAGATATCATCGAAGAGCTTGCAATCGTGGATGCATCAGAGGCGGTACTTGAAGACGAGCATGACGTTGTTGACCGCGTTGATGTGGTTCAATCCTAACAGTAATAATGATAAAATAAAAGAATGCCTTGCAAACACTGACTTTGATAGTAATAAAATAAAGTGATGGCTATTTTGCACTTTGAGTGACAGTGAAAAAGAAGGGATATCGCACTGCTCGAATGATCTAGCTGAAGCCCCACGCTAATCTTTCACCCTCACGCATTGCAGTCGCATTTGCATATCGCAATCTTACCTACATGCCAACGATCACCGCGGAGGTACCCTCGGACTAACCGTGTTTAGTTGCTGCAATGGTATAAACGCTTGCACTTGGTCAGCGCTTCCAAAACGATTTCGAAAAAAAGTAAATTAAAGTGACCCACATCATATTTGGGATATCATCTTTGTTTTTACGAAATGCATGTCAACGGCGGTGTCATCATGTTTGAAAAGTTTTAGTAGTACCGTGTGTACATTGAGTCCGCCTATGACATGTATTATAGGGTATGTGGAATACTATAGAGAGATTTAAGCTACCAGGACCCACCACACCACCCGGAGGTGATGTGAAAGTACAAGTGACTTTGTAGCTAACCCGCAGGCCGAGTCCTGTACCCCTCATTACACTATGGGGTCTTTTTATAGGGAATACTGTATGCGTGTGCAGTCCCATTATCTACTTCCTTAAACGAATATTTTTTTAAGCCATGGGTACCTTCAAATAAAAAAGGTTACCTTCCAACATTGTTGCGATTGTTAAGATCAGACTCAGATTACCTTCTCATTTAAAAAAATAATGAGGATTTTAAGATAAGTTAATGCCCAATTTTAGGTTTTTAGGGTGATTTCGGCAAGCTGTAAGCCATTAGACCACTGGAGTAAATAGTCAGTTTTCTTCATGTTGTTTTCAATTTGCGTGAATATCCATATTATACACCAGACATGTATGGTTTTTACGTAAAATAAGCATATCTTTCATAAATTCGATATTTACTCTAAGCAACGATATTCTTCAGGCTTACGCTTGCTTATTGAATGCCGCTGAGCTTTTGTAATATTTTTACAAAAATCGCGATGAGATCGAGTAATTTCGAAATAATCATAGACAACCCTTATTGCGATTGACATATCTATAAACGACAAGCATTTCGCTAAGTGCTAGGCAGTAGATAGAGGTGCAATTATCTATCCATCGTGTTTGAGCCGACCGAGAGCGGATCGAGACCGCATTGATGGCATCACTTTCAATTTGCGCCACATGCCTTTCATCCACCCTATCTCCCCGATGCCGACCTCTGCCTCCCAAGTCACTGAGCGGCTGCAGCGACAGCTGGC
>JALBZB010000931.1:0-15388 GCA_038050625.1 Pythium sp. MPC-2022a | reverse complement strand
CACAGATAGTATTCAAATATCTCTTCTTCATATAAAACGCCGTTGAAGACAAAAACAACGCACCAAAAACGAGTAACGGACGCTAGAAGCTGTGTGGTCTTATATCTTCTTCCGGGTGCTTGAGGCGTTATTTTTTAAAGTGACGCCAAAAATGATCGGATCGCGGAAGCAAGAATACCAAACGATTGGTCTACGCTAGGCGAGTTGGAAAACGTAATTACATCTGGAAAAAATTATCTGCCTGAGTCTCCAGCGTAAAAAGCGAAGTGGTCTTATATTTCCTGCCACCACTGTAACAACTAATGCAAAATATGTGATAAAAATTGAGGGAAACCGATTTTAAAAAAGGTTCACATATTTGCTATTGTAAAACGCGAAAATGGGGGCATGGATTTTCGGTACTAAACGTGTTGAAAAATGTGCCTTTGTTCTTCCGGAAAATATTTTTTTAAAAACGCAGAAAAGGAGGCGTGCATTTTTACAAATTTTATTACAAATGTCAAGTTATTTTGTGGTTATAAACGCGCCGCTTTTCTTGCGCCATTTTTACCCTTAAAGAAGAGATTTTCGGACAGCTCTAAAATTGTCATGAATATAATAGCAATTTTCAGGCCCGAATTAGAATGTAAAAGCCATTCTTTAGCAACTTTTGAGACCGTTACTAGCAGAAACTCGAATACAGATCCGCTTTTACTATATGAAAACCAGTCAAGGGCACGCTTTCATTTCTTCGGCACATGTCAAATTTGACATCCTCAATATCAGATTTACAAGCCTAGACAGGTTGGTATACATCACTGTGGAGTATACTAATAGGTGGCGTAATTACGGACGAGCGCTCGTAAAAACCCTAGTCCTGTAAAAAAGACCTCGCGGCAGGGATGCGGATTGTGAACCAACCAAAGCGCGAGCCCGCGCGCGTGACAGGCATGTTGTATCGCGCTCCGCTCGCCCACCAGTCAAGCGAGCCTTTTATTCGCCCCAACAGCTCGACCCCGAGTTAGTTAAGTTTAGAAGACCAACGCGCAAAATGGTACGCAGGCTTTTTCTCTTTTAAACGGCTGCCGCCGCTGTGTCTGTGTGTGCATCCATCCCACCAGCTGCACACGCACGTGTGTGCACGCGTCAATGCAGTGAGCCTGCCTGTCGAACACATCCGCCGGATTCCTGTCTGTCTGCTGCTCTGATAACGGAATGATGAGGAGCGAGTGAGCGAAAGAACTATCGAGTGATGCCTGTCAGTCGAGCTCGAACGCGTACTATCTACTCCTCCAGCGCAGTGATCACAGTGATCCAGTGATTTACAGTCAGTCGACAGCAACAGCAATAGAGAACGACGGGAGCTAAGGAATCTCATAGATCTGGCTGGAGTGGCAGATCCAGCTCAGTCAAGCAACTGGCTTCACAGCTTCATTCGAGTTTGAATCCGGATCCCATCGAGAAAGCTACTAACCCAGCCAGCGCACAGGCAGCCGTTCAGCGCGTTCTCTCTCAGTGTGCTCCAGTGATTGCAGTCAGGCAGACAGGGTCCAGGATGTGTTCATTTGATGCGTCGTAGCAACAATCATATAGACTGGTGGTGCATGCACGCGGCGTGGAGACCAAGGACCACGCAACCTACTCGAACTGAACCAGAGTGACTGACGTTTTGTTAATGATTTTGTGTGCGCAGCCTAAGCAAATCACTGACATTCGCGACTTCCTTCAGAAGGCTCGCCGAAAAGATGCTCGCTCGGTGAAGATTAAGAAGTCCGACAAGGTCGTCAAGTTCAAAATTCGCTGCTCCAAGTACTTGTACACCTTGGTGGTGACCGACACCGAGAAGGCCGACAAGCTTACTCAGTCCCTTCCACCTGGTACGTCTACGTTCCATGCCAGTTTCCTCCACCACTACCGCCTCTTCCTGATCGTCACATCTTGCTTACGATCTTCCATCTCTCTTCTGTCCCCTTTACAAACAAACCCACAGGACTTCAGCGCAAGGACATTTAAGAAGTTCGACTCTGTTGTGGCATATTCAGACCGGTCTTCTACGCTTCTTTCGACTCTGGTAGTCAGCTGTAGGCAGGCGCTCGTGTAAAAAGGCTTCCGGTCCAAGCGGCTCTTTCGTTCCGCTCGGAGGCCCTCGAATGCCAAGCTGGGGCAGATTTTTATCAAGTCGAAAGAATCCGCTTTGGTTGCTTCCTATTTCTCTCCTCTTCTTCTTTCTTGTGTTCTTGTGCTTCCTCCTTGCGTCTGTTTGGCTGCTTTACCTCTTTGGAATGTGTTTGTCAATTGTTCTCAGTGCTTCTGCTTGCATCAGTTTGGATTGCATGGAAATCTGTTTGGTGATTAGAAAATATGGAATGGCTTGTAACCCTTCCTCAACTTTGTAGCCATCTCATGGGGCATCTTGCTGATCGCAGTGTTGAGAGATCAGAGCTCCACCAAATTGTGATAGCTTGTCTTTTCCTCAACTCGGGATCATGCAGTGGGTGTGCTCGCAAAATTCAACCATTCTCGGCGAACGCAAGGGATTGAGATCAGAGTGGCTGGAAGAAAACCGGTCCGAGCCACTACTTGCTGCATGAAAAAGCATGAAGCAGACTGACCTAATGAACTTTTGATCGTGCGCATCAACGCGAGGCATTGAGGGCCTCTCAGCTCCTGCATGGAGCAGACTGCCGGTCCTAATGGATCGTATTGCACAGCAGGAAGATGTGGAGGCGTGGAGACGCACAGCAGTCACGCTCTTCAGTAAAGTATGCAGGGAGGCAAGCCGTTTTACGTCAAAAGCAAAGCAAAATATCGTGTTATTCGTTCCCACGCACTCTACTTGACAGGTACTTCGTCGATACACAGCCAGAAGAAACGCGCGCGGAGGACGGCCAGTCGGTGCAAATTAGTGTCACACTGCTTCCTTCCCTTCTTTCAAACGCTTAGACAGAGTTCTTGCGTGGAGGAGGCGAGTGTGCGGCGGCTGGGGACGCCGATCGCGAGCGAGAGCGACGCGGAGAGTCCTTGCGCTGCGCTGGGGAGCGCGAGCGCGAGCGGCGAGGAGAACGGCCGCGCGCTGGCGAACGGGAGCGCGAGCGTCTGTCGCCCGAGTCCACGCTTTCCGCCGTGATGCGGACGTAGTTGCCGCGGAATTCCGTGTCGTCCAGCTTCTTGATGGCGTTGTCCATGTCGTCCTTGGATTGGAACTCAGCGATCCTATTTCATCACACAAAGACAAAGGAGAGAGTGTCGCATTATGATCGCCATCTCCCACACTTCTGAATCATAATGTGAAAAAGCTGCTACTCACGCAGTGCCGTCGGTCTCAATGTTGCAGTAGGTCACTTCGCCACCCGTGCGGAGGAAGTCCTTGATGTTGCGCCAGTCGGTGCCGCGTGGGAGGTCCGACACGCGCACACGGTAGTCCGTGCGCTGAGGAGGGTTGCGTCCTAAGAAATCCCAAGCAAACAAGCAAGTAAACAACAGTGAGTACAACGACAACTTCAAAATGGGAGCACCAAATTCAAATCAGATCTTCAACATGCTCACGCACCATTGCGCTCGAAGCCACGGTCGCCACGGCCACGGCCACCGTCGCGATCACGTCCACCATCGCGACCACCGTCACGGCCACGGCCGCCGCCGTCATCACGACGGCTTCCACCACGAGCGAGTTCCACGCGAATGCTACAGAAGAAGCAAAGATAAAAGCAACGTCAGTCTCGCAGCTATAAGCAATGAGTGAGAAAGTGCACCTCAATACAAAATTTGGCTTACCGTCCACCGAGGAAGTCACGTCCGTCCATCGAGCGAATGGCGTCATCGGCGTCACGAGGGTCTTCGAAATCCTAGAGAACGACGAGCAGAGAACGAAGACGAAGAGAGGATGGGGCGTTGGTTGGTTGATGTCACACGTGGAGAGCTATTGCGAGCGAAGTGGCGTGGCGCGCGCAGGTTGTGGTGTGGGGATGGAAGTGGGCGATGAAGCATGATGGCGCGTGAAGCGACGGAGGCGTCCTTTGGAAGATCCATCTACCTCTAGCTGAAGCAGAAGGTGGTGCTCCCGATGACGTTAGAAGCCATGCTGCTACAGCAGGATAACAACCCGAGAATGTAGCGACTGTCCGTCCGAAGATCACACGAAGAGCCGAGATCTAAATGTGCGAAGAAAGCCCCGTTGGATCCGCTGAAGATGAAGGTACCGGACGACATCAACCTATGCAGAAAACAATGCCGTGTCGGGCTCGGAGATCGCCATCACTCGCAGCGGATAGCCGATGCAAATGTAGATGCAGAAGAAGAAGAGGAGGAAGAAGAGAAGATCCACCATCATGCCCGTCGAAGAAGAAGACGACCATCATCACCACGATGCGTGCGTACGAAGAGGAATACGTATGTAGTCCACGCCCACACACACAACACCCAAACTAGCTGTGCGACGACGGCGCGGGGAGACGCAGACGACGCGGCAGCAGCGCGCTTGAGCCGACGACCGGGATGGAAGAGGAGGAAGAAGAAGAGGTAGAAGCACTCACCACGAACGCGAAGCCTGGCGGGTTGCGCGCGACCCAGATGTTGGAGACGTGGCCGTAGCGGGAGAAGCCGTCCTGGATCTCGCGTGACGTGGCGTCACGAGGCAGTCCACCGACGTACACACGAGTGCCCATGCTTGATAGAGAGAGAGAGAGAGGCTTGGAGGCGGGAAGCTCTGGAGGCGTCCTTGGGAGCTTTAAAAGCGAGTGTTGTGCTGTCTCGAAAGGGGGGAAAGAAGACCGAAGGGTTGGTTTCAAGGCGCTCGAACCGTCCCATGCTGTACAGTTAATGACCTATTTAATCGACTCTATAGTACTGTCACATACCCATTTAATAGATCTAGTACAGTCATATGTCTGTTTAAAAGACTCCGTCTTCTATACGGGTGTGCAATTGTAAAACACTGCATTCAGAAAAACTGCTTAAATATGGTACTGTATACCCTATGAATATCTACACAAAGCGTGGGTCTTCTATTGGGTTTCCAGGGCTGTTTCTGTGTGGCCATCCAAACCACCAAGCAAAAAAAGCGGCCATCATCTCCATTTCCAAGATCGACTTGCTTGCTGCACAGGATGCTGCGCGCCGGACGTCGATTCCCTGCGCGTCTGCAGCAGCAACAGCAGCAGACCACTCGCGTGCTGCAACGCATCAATGGCGCTACTAGCAGCAACAGCAGTGTGAGCCGGTACCACGTGCATCAGCACTTTGCGCAGCAGCAGACGCGCTCGTTCTTCGGACTGCGCGACTTGCTCTTCGGAAAGAAGGACGAAGCCGTCGTGGAGGAGAAGAAGAGCACACCACCGCCAGCAGCGAGCAGCAGCACTGCGGTTGTTGCTGCTGCCAGCGAGAGTGCGTTGGACGCCGCTGCATCTGCTGCTGCTCCAGTTGTGCCAGAGAAAATCGTCGGCTCCTTGGACGAAACGAGCTTCTCGGTGGGCAAATACGCGCGTCTCGCTGACGGCTCCGTCATGGCGACGTGCGGCAAGACCATGGTGCTCACGACCGCGGTCAGCTCGGTGGGAGGCAAGCGTGGTCGTGACTTCCTGCCGCTCATGGTCGACTATCGCGTCAAGTACTACGCGACGGGTCTGATCCCGGACACTGCCAAGCGCACCGAGTTCAGCGGCACGGACGAGGAGATCCTGCAGTCGCGCGTGGTGGACCGCGTGATCCGCCCGCTTTTCCCGCGTGACTACTATGACGACACCCAGGTGATCGCGACCGTGCAATCGCTGGACGCGGACAACGACCCGCTGGTCGTGGCGATCAACAGCACGTCGGCGGCGCTGGCGGTGTCCGACATCCCGTGGAACGGACCTGTCGGTGCGGTGCGTGTGGTGGAGATCGACGGCCAGCTGATCGCGAACCCGACCCAGAAGCAGCGCGACATCGCGACACTCGACATCCTGTACGCTGCGAACGAGACGCGCACACTCATGATCGAGGCGTCGGGCGATGAGATCACGGAAGAGCGCATGGCGGAGGCGCTCCAGTTCGCGCACGACGCCGTGGGTCCCATCATCGAGACCCAGAAGCAGCTTGTGAAGCAGTTTGGCAAGGAGAAGCGCACGTACCTGCGCCTCGTCGTGGACCCTGAGGTGATGGAGAAAGCCAAGGAAGCCGGTCTCGAAGTGGCCAACGCGATTCTCAGCTCGCCCAAGCTCACCAAGATCGAGCGCCAGGAGGGTGAGAAGCACGTGTACGGCAAGATCATATCGACGCTCCGCGAGCACTTCCACGGCCGCAACATGGACGACAACCAGTTCCAGGCGGCGGCGCACGACGTGTTCCAGCAAGCGCTGCGTGAGCAGATCCTCTCGGGCGACAAGAACTCGCGCTACGACGGCCGCTCGGCGTTCACGATCCGCCCGCTGAAGGTCGAGACCGACGTGCTACCGATGGCGCACGGTTCGTCGGTGTTCACGCGCGGTGACACGCAGGCACTGTGCTCCGTGACGCTCGGACCGCTGGACCGCGGCCTCAAGGTGCGCTCGGCGCTGATGGATCCGACCAAGGACATCCCGCTCAAGCACGCGATGCTGCACTACGAGTTCCCTCCGTACTGCGTGAACGAGACCGGTCGCGTCGGCGGCGTGAACCGCCGCATGATTGGCCATGGCGCGCTCGCGGAGAAGGCACTCGTGCCAGTGATTCCGTCGATCGACGACTTCCCGTACACGGTGCGCATGACGTCGGAGACCATGGGCTCGGACGGCTCGTCGTCGATGGCGACGGTCTGCGGCGTGTCGCTCGCGCTCATGGACGCGGGTGTGCCGATCAAGGCGCCGGTGGCCGGTATCTCGATCGGTCTGATCACCGAGGGTGACCCGTTTGACGGCAAGAAAGAGATCAAGAACTACCGCCTGATCACGGACATTCTCGGTACGGAGGACCATTACGGCGACATGGACTTCAAGATTGCCGGCACGGACGAAGGCATCACGGCGATCCAGCTGGACGTCAAGCTGCCAGGTATCCCACTCGAGATCCTCTGCAAGGGCATCCACTACGCCAAGAAGGCGCGCACCAACATCCTCCGCAAGATGAACGCGACGATCGCTGAACCGCGCAAGGAGCTCAAGAACTCGCCCACGGGGGAGATCAACGTCGGCCTCGAGTTCACAATCCCAACGAACACGATCGGCGCGGTGATCGGCGCGGGCGGCTCCAACATTCGCGACCTGGAGCGCACGTTTCAAGTCACGGTCAGCATCGACCGCCGCGCCGGCTCGATTCGCGTCGTGGGCTCGCCGGAGAACGCGGAGAGCGCCAAGCAGCGTATCCTGACGCAGACGGCAGCACAGGCAGAAGGAGGAGAACGGGGCGAACGCGGAGAGCGTGGCGACGCGTTCTTCAAGCGCGGTAGCAAGTACACGATGCGCGTGACCGAAGTGATGGACTTTGGCGCGATCCTCGAGTCCACGGCGCCGTCTAAGAACCGCGGCTTCGTGCACATCACGGAGCTGGCGGCCACCCGCGTGGAGAACATCCACGACGTGGTCTCGGTCGGCCAGGAGCTCGAGTTCCAGTGCATCCAGGAGGGTTTCTCGGGCAAGATGTCGCTCAAGGCGCTCTTGCCAGGCGGCTCTAGCTCCAGCGAAAGCAGCGACTCGCAGGAGAGTTCCACACAAAACAGACGACCGTCGATGCAGCGAAGATCCAAGGCGCCGCACCACTCGAGCAAGTCCGGCTCTCCACGCCGATCGCAGAGCCCGCACCGAAGCTCATCCGATGCCAGTAGCCAGTAAGCAGTAGCCTTTGACCCAATCGGCACTGTCCATCCAGGTCATGATAGAGTGAGTGACTGAATGGATGGCTGAGATGTGAGCGGATAGCTCTTGATAGAGACGAATAGCTCTTTTAGACAACACAACACTATTTTGCATAAAGAAGAAAACACAAAAGAACAACATGAACAATCCTCACCTGACTGACACGCTGCCAGTCATTTACACCTTTCTCGTCAATCCGCATGCACCAAAACAGTGTTTATACAACAGACACCACCACTATTTTCATTTACTCCATCATTGTCTCTCCCCCGAATCACGCAACCACGCTTTCTCCCACTTACACGACAGCCTCTGGCGCACCAACCACGATCGTTTTCTCCGAGTGCGCGACGCGTTTCCGGTTGCGCTTGAGTAGCACCGCGCGGTCGATCGGCTCGTGGTTGTTCATGCGGAACGTCGCTCGCCCCTCGCCACCACCAGTGATACCGCCGAGCCCCGAGCTGGACGACGAGCGAGCCAGCATGAAGGACCCTCCGCCGTTGACGCCACCGCCCATGCTCGCGCCATTCGCCATCGACATGCGTCCAGTGTTCTGAATCGCAGAGTTGAGGCTCTGGATCGACGACGTGAACGCCGGGATCGACGGCGACGATCTGCGGCGAAGCAGCTCGCGCGGGTGCGGGACGCGGACGCCAGTCTTCGTCTTGTAGCCGTCACGGAGCAAGTCGAGCACTTCGTCCGACAGCACGGCGCGATCGAACGCGTTCAGCACGAACTGGCGCAGCGCGAGTCGGTAGTTGTATCTCTCCAGCAGCGCGTGGATGTAGAGTGCCAGCATCGGCTCTTCAAAGAGCTCGGGTTTGGACGTCCGGAATCTGTTGAGCGACGAGTGCGCTTCTTTCTGCGTGATGTGGTTACTCAGATCTGCGACCAAGCGTAGTACCTCTTTCCACTCTGGCGGTACCTTTGCGAGCAACGCCTGCAGAGGTGACGTTGGGATCTGCGTCACGGGACTCACTTTGTTCGCCACCTCTGCGTTCGTTGGTCGTGGCCACACAAACAGCGAGTTGCAGTTCTGCGGCACCGAGATCGACGACTGCGAGACATTCGCTGCATCCCAGCCCAGACGCGACAGGTTGCGACGACCCGACGTGGAGCGCGAGATGAGACCGAGGACAAAGAAGCACGTGCCTCGAATCGACACGAGCGGCGAGTCCGTCGTGAGCTTCACGATCAGGTCAAGAACATCGTGCGCGTAATGGTGGATCAGATCGTATCCTCTCGATGTCGCCGCGATGTGACCGAGTGCCCACAGCGCAGCACGCTTCTCGAGCGGAACACTAGCACTGTCTCGCAGGCACGCGATAAACTCTGGAATGTGACCGGAGTTGAGCAGGATCTGGCACCCAGCGCTCGTCTTGCCCAGCTCGCCGTACAAGTGAGGAGGCAGTGGCACCGAGCGAGGGCGAAGCGGCAACAGCTGCAACGTGAACTCGACAGACTTGAGCATCACGCGCTTCACGTTCCCCGTGCTGCTATCCATCTCCACGCGGAAGTTCCACACCGCGCGTTCCCCTGGCGCACAGATCGAGCACTCTGGTGCGGTCAAGTACTGCGAAGAACGCTGGTCAGGCTGACACGTGCTCCAGTCTTTGTGCTCCTCAGCCGCAGACTCGGACGCAGGGTACGATGGGTCAGCAAACCCGTACGTGGTCGCATTGGTCTCGGACGAGCGATCATTGCCAGCAGCAGACGTCGAGCGCGCGCGGCTTTTCGTTTGCGCATCCGTGCCAATGACGGAAGGAGGCATCACGAACCCTCCGTTGCTCTTTGGCGGCGGCTTTGTAAACCCACGTCGGTCCACAGGCTGCGTGCCCAAGAAGAGACACGCCTGCAGTGTCTGCTGAGAGTTGACAATCACAGGCTGCGGCATGTTGCGCGCGTCGACCACGATCGCCTTCACTCGAATCGAGTTCATTCGCAGATCGTCTTCGTCCAGAGCGCTGTCTTCTTCGTCGCGCAGAGAACCGTCAATGTACGTCTCCACCGTCAGATTTGACGGTGGCCCGCTCCCAGGAGGCCCGACAATCTTCACTTCCATGTTCCACGGCATCTTGTATAGCCAATCAAGTCCCCAGAGCGATCGCTGGCTCCCGTTCTTCACAGTGCCACGCTTCATCGGCACTTGTACAGGGATGGGCGTCGGCCAACACGTTCTTCGCATGCTACCCGTGCTGGAAACCGTGCTTCGCTCTCTGCCCGAGACGTCTCGATGCAAGCCTCGGAAGAGCGAATTCTCAACCGCATTGACATACGACACATACTTTTCTCGTCTCCAAGCAACCAGTGTTCGCGGGATCCAGTCGCCAGTGCTTTGCAAGAACGCAAGCCCCTCTGGGAGCGACAAGAACTTGAGCAAGAGCGACTCTGCACGCTTGTCCTTCATTTGAATGAGCTTCGTCGGGCGTCGGATCACCATCGCGAGCAGACACTCCTCGGTCTCAGTTGCTTCTTCCAGCACACTCAGCGCAGCCTTCGCGACTTCTGCTTCCTGGGTCAACTGCGTCACAAGCGCATCCACGCCCCATTTCGCGAAATCCGTCACTTCGGAACGCAAAAGCGCTCGAAGCAGACACGTTGCGTACAGACGAAGCGCCTTGGAGCCGTCCGTCATCCACGACTGAAGCAGCTTGCGCGAGCTCCCGTCCACAGAGTAGTCCAGGTTTGCGAGAATCAACCTGCACAAAAAGTCGTGACCCTTAGTCGTGCCCATCACGTGCAGGCGGTTGAACAAATTCGACTGCTCCATCATTTTCAAGCCTTCTTTGCTGGAGCTCATCAGCCCCAAGAGAGTGAAATACTCGCGCAGCATCTTCGTGGAGCAAAACACGGGCGAGAACATACGCTGCTTCAAGATACCGATGTGGGACTCCACGATCGCGGCTTCAGGACGCGCTTCCAGTTCTAAGGCAGACGAGATTTCAGTCAGCAACTGCCCACGGCGATCAGTTTTCAGGAACAAAAGCCCCTCGGGGTGGTTCAGCAGCAGCGTGTACATCTGACACGCAGGGCGGAGAAATGGGACATTGTCGGGGATCCAGTCCAGCAGCGAAAAGTACCCTTTGTTGCCCGTGTCGCCTCGGAAGAAACCGGAAAGACGCTTGAAGAACTTGGTTTTCATTGCTTCCGAGAGCCGCTGAGGGTTCGTGAGCGGTCCTTCCAGCATCTCCGAAATCACGTCCCAGTTCCACTTGGTGAAATTCTTGTCTGTCAGGATCTTTGAGCGGTTGTGCAGCATGTCTTTGAACGTCGCGTCGTCCATCTGCGCGTCCATCGAGTGCTTAAGCTCCTGCACCATCAGCTCGCGGGAGGTCAGATTGTCTTTTCCAGAATACGGTCCATGGCGCCTCATCGTGGCTGAAGAGAAGTTGGACGATGGGTTATTGCCTCCAGTACCGCGACCAATTTGCAAGTACAGAGTCGATGGGCGGTTGATTTCGCGTAGCAACTCGGACACCAGCTGAACACCATTCACGCCACTCCCTCCATAGGAAACAAGCGACACACCACGCGTTGCGACACTTCCCGAGTTGGCACCGACCGCATTCGCAAGCTCCGCGAGCATCTCGCTGGCCCGGATCGATTTCTCACGCTGGAGACGCTCGAGCAAGCTCTTCACCTGGTCTCCGAGCGTCTGCGTCGTCATAGACGCGAGCGACGTCGCTGACACAAGTCGAGGAAGTGCGAGCAAGGACGCGCAGTGCTGGTCCGGAAGAAGCCTCGAAGACATGCGAAGAATGTCGGACAGCAAATCGATCGCTGGCTCTGCGAGCGACCGCACAGTGCCCGTGCCGAGTGTGATCAGCGCGTCCAGCAGCCCGCAGTGGATCATCGCGAGCAGCACGATCACAGTGTAGTTGTCGAGCAGATTGTACCCCATCGGAGCTGGGATCGCGTCGGACGAGGACACACTGATAGGGATCGTAGCGGACACCACATCGGCCGCATCCGCCGCGCTCTTGTCAAACGACGTCTTCTTGTAGAAAATCTCGCAAATCGTGGACAGGACGGCTTTCTGGACATCTTCGCCCACGGGACGCACCAATAGCTGGATCAGCGACTGGAGACCTTGCGGGTTGGACGTCAGCACAACAATACCCTAGAGGACAAAAATGACACACGATAAGAGAATGAGTGCCAACCGTTCACCTACTAGTAATACAACAGCAAGCATTGCGTACCGTCCACGAACGCATCATCGTCACAATCGCGTTTCGACTCGCCATCCACCGCTGTCGTCGCTCATTCCCTGCTGGCAAATCTGTGTCTGTGAACGGCGCGAGCAGGATCTGCGTGTCGATGAAAGGATCGATGAACTGACGCGTCGACGGCTCGTTCAGCAGCATGAGCAGCGTCAAGATGAGCGAGTCGGCCAAATCCTGGAACGACGAGTCCAGAATCGAGTCGACGATCACTTTGATGCCATTGCATTCCGCGACAATCGCGACATTCGCAAGCGCTAATTCGCGAAGCGTCTCCAGGCAAATTCGTCGCAAATTGTCGTCCTTGTGTCCAGCGATCGCGACGATCGACGCCACGAGACTCGGTGGCATCTGTGCGGCGTCGATCTCCATGACACGACGGATGACTTTCAGCGCTTGAACGCGCTCTGCCAGGAGCTTTTGCTCTCTCTCCATAGCGCGGACAATGAAAATCGGAAGACACTATGGTGGACAATGCGGCGCATGCAATACGTAAAAAAAAAGTCAAAACTGAGAGCATTAGCATCCAATGGCATATTTATCCACGTACCAGGTCGATAAGGATCTTCACACTTTCGTTGCTGCAGATCGTGTAGCGCAGGACGCGAAGCGCCCCCAATCGCGTCGATGTGTCCGAGTCGCACACCAGGCGCCGCATGCACTTCATTAGTCGGTCGATCGGGAAGCTGTCCAGCAACAACGGATCTGTTTTCAGCTCCTACAAAATACAAAATCCATATTGTTAATACACACTCTATCATCAGCATCACGACTCCAGCAGCAATGGTGAGCATGTTCTTCTTGATGGACAACTAGAGGCAGCTCGCGGCTAGCCCACTCGCTCAACGACACCGGTATCCTCAGCAACTGATGCCCCCATATAAAGAGAACAAGGAGCCACTAGCAAGCAGACTGCCAAAAGCAGCTCACGTACATGGCAAATGCGACCGACGCTCTCCAGCTTGGACTTGCGGTCCAGGTTCCCGCGCTCGATCAGCGTGCAGATCGCGCCGAGGCTGCTCGAGTCCGCCGACTTGGGCATCAGCGACATCCGGCGTGCCATCTCTCTCTCTGTCGAAGCACGCGCTTGCACCTGCCGGTCTCTCTCACTCACGTCCTCCTCCTATGCAGATGCAGATGCAGACGCAGGAAAGTGCGAGCTCCTTGTGCTTTCTTTCGCCACTTCGTGATTTTGTATTTTGTATTCTTTTTGGACACATTTTTCCCGATACAGTTAATACAGGGATGGTGTGGTTTGGTCCCGATACAAAACAATAGCGGGCCTATCGCAATTCAATTCGCAATTCAATTCGGAGAGATCGGGTAATTGATTTGCTTTTTGAGAATTGATCAATCCTCTATAAGTAGTGATAAATCTCCTATAAGCTATTGCAGGTGCCTTACAAAATCCAAGTTTAGTTGGATAGGTGATGAGGAGATTCTATCAAACTGCTTAGCAAGCTTAAAAAAATATTTCGTTCTTATATCCGACATTCTTGGATATTGTATAGGACCTGCAATATTTTATAGAAGATTTATCACCTGCAATAATTGATTGAAGCTTTATCACAACTTACTTAGACATTTGTATTGAACCTGCAATAACTTATGCCGTAACCTCGATATTTTCACTATACAGTTGGGCTGTGTGGCCGCGAGTGGCTGCTGGCTGGCTTGGTCCGCTAGAGTAATTGACAGGAAGCCCCACACGCGCAGAAGCAAGGAGAGATCATCGTGCTGCTGCAGACATGTCGTTCGCGCTGAACCGCCTCATCAGCGGCGTCGCCGCCATGAGCGTGGGCGCCGCACCCCGCTCCGCGCTCCTCGTGCGCGCCATGAGCTCCCAGACGGCGCCTGCTGTGGAGATCCCAGCGAACATCGTGTTCGCAGACGAGAAGCCAATGCGCGCTCCTCGCGTGATCCCGACCGCGCAGAAAGGTACGCGCGCAGTGTGTTGCTTTCGTTATTGCTATAGATGCAGCGGAGATCGACTAGTCTAGTGCTTCTTCTTGCATCTCATGCTTGTTACCCGTGGTGGTGCTTATTTGCTCATCTCTCATATCCCATTTTGTGACACCAACAGTGACGTTCACTGAAAAGGGCGACGTGCAGATCAACTTGCTGAGCTTGAAGTCGGAGGACGAGCTCGAGCCAGTGACGCTCAGTGGAAATGTGTTCGGCGCGCCGACTCGCGTCGACATCTTGCAGCGTGTCGTGCGATGGCAGCTGGCGTGCCGCCGCGCCGGTACGAACAAGACCAAGACCCGTACGGAAGTGAGCGGCTCGACGAGAAAGCCGTGGAAGCAAAAAGGCTCGGGTCGCGCTCGTGTCGGTGACATCCGTGCACCGCAGTGGCGTGGTGGTTACCGTGTCCACGGCCCAAAGCTCCGCGACTTCTCGTACTCGCTGCCGAAGAAGGTGCGCGCCATGGGTCTCCGTGTCGCTCTCTCCACCAAGCTCCGCGAAGGCAAGCTCGCGATCGTCGACTCGCTGGACGTTGAGGTGCGTTGTTATGCTATGCCAACTCTGAGGCATTTTAACCTATCTCAATGGCGGAGTGCTAATAATTTGCTACTGCTATTTGTTGCCAAACCTACAGAGCTCCAAGACCAAGGACATGAAGCAGTTCTTGGAGTCGCGCGGCTGGGACCATGCGCTCTTCATCGACAGCGAAGAGGTTGCGACCAACTTCCTGCTCTCGACGCGCAACATCCCGTACGTCGACACCCTCCCGCAGCACAAGATCAACGTCTACTCGATCTTGCAGAAGGACCTGCTCGTCATCACAAAAGACGCGGTCAAGTACTTGGAGGAGCGCCTGCACACCGAGTAAATTGGTTTCTGCGCTCAATCAATAGAGGAGAAGGGATTGCGTCGTCTGACAGAAGACGCGATGCCGCTGCAACCAGCGAACCAGCTAACCAGAAGAAATACAACAAAAACTACAGAAAAAGAACGTGAATAGTGATGATTTGATCAGTGGTGTTTGTGGTCAAGTGTACTTAAGGCTATGATTTTTGAAGGCGTGAAAGCGATCGACAGAGATCGCAAATGCGAGCAGATCACAGAGTTAGTGGATGTCTGTATGAATTAGGAAGTGAGTGACTTCTACCGAACAACACATCAGCCACAATATCATACGAGCGTCATCTTCCTCACACAGTGTTCGTGTAACACATCTGAATATTTTACTATGATGCACTTCGTTCATGGATTTGGGAATGTAGCTTTCGCAGAATCGCTTCAAGCCGTATCTAACAGATGAGAAAGACAACAATTTGAGTTCCAAACCGTGCAAGAATATTTTCAAGAGCCATGCAATCGGGTCTCACCTGCTGTTCATGAGCAAACTGCTTGAAGCGAACATCGTCGACTGGAAAA
>JALBZB010000930.1:0-15412 GCA_038050625.1 Pythium sp. MPC-2022a | reverse complement strand
GAACCTTGGGTTCGGCCGTAAAACTATTGCGCGAACTGTGTTCGGCAAAGGCAAAGGTGAGTTGGGCTACGGCGGCGTAACCCAACGTGTGTACCCCGTTACAGATCATGTATGAGAGGTATTAATTTTTGTAGGGCATTGCATTTTTTGCTTTTATCAATTCCAATTTAGATTGAATCAATTTGTTTTGAGAAGTGATCCAACTTGAGCTTTAAATGGTGTACTTCCTGAGAAAAACTACTGCAGACGCTATTCCCCTTGAAGGGCGGTGTCGGTGCGAGGCTGCGCTATTGCTTGAAGTAGTCTCCATTTCCGGTCGGGTCACAGTATCCTGATCAGAGGCCAAGCCGCTGCCGACAATTGAGAGCTCAGTTTCATGCCGCAGATTGGCGAAGAGCAGCAACTGGTCTCTCGCGTGCAGCTTGAGCTGGTACTCCTTGAGAAGGTGGATCGCCGTGGCGTCGACGTCGTTCATGCGGGACCCGTCGATGACCGCTCCAAGGATGAATCCGCGAGCCTTCGCGACTTGCAGGTCTTTCTCGATCGCGTGGATCAGATGCCTCGAGTTGCCAAAGTATAGATCCTGCTCCATGCGCACGATGAGCACGTCTGGGAGCTCCACGGGCACACTCGATTCCTCAGACTCTCCTTGATTATCGGAACTGCTATCGATCTCATCTTGAAACTCGCGCATCTTGGCAAAAGATCCGTCAGGTAGCTGCCCCATGATGAACACCGGCGGCTTCTTCGTGCGCACCATGATCTCTACCAGCGATGCCATGAGCGAGAGCACGAGTCCATACAAGAGTCCGAAGCAAAGTGTGCCGCCAAAAGACCCCACCCAGACGTAAAACTCGTGCTTTCGCACTTGGCGAAGCCACTTTGGCTCGGAAAAGTCGATCAGCGTGAGTGCCGAGAGTAGGATGATCGCCGACAGCGGCGCTTGCGGTAGGTAGTAGAGCGGACCCGTGAGGAAGAGGATGGCCAGGATCACGAGCACCGCGGTGATCATGGACGCTAGCGGCGTGTGCGCGCTCTGTGAGTTGACTGCGCTGCGCGACATGCCCGCGCTTGAGGGCATGCCCTGGAGGAATGACGCGCCGAGGTTCGCAAAGCCCAGTCCAAGGAGCTCCTGGTTGGGCGAAATCTCGTAGCCGTCTTTTGTGGCGATCTTGCTCCCGGTAGCGACGCTCGACATGAAGAAGATGACTGCGATTACAATGGAGTTCGTGACAACTGTCTGGAGGCGGTCCCAGGGGATGAGGTCCCCGAGCGCAGCGGGCGGGAACACGGGATGCGGGAGCCCTTTGTGCACAGTGCCAGTGAGTTTGAGGTTGTCTTCCCCTAGGGACGCGCCGACGAGGATCCCCAGCACACACACGAGGAGTGCGCCACCATCGCACAGCAGCGTGCTCAGGAACAGCACTCGTGGTCTGTCGATAAGATAGTTTGCCAGGAAACCCATGGGAGTTGATGTACCTGACTTACTCTGTTGGTCAATGGCGTTGTATTGAGACTGCATCAAGTGGACTTTATCCGTCGAACTCGACGACGGTGCTCGCTCAGTCCGCTTGGTTTTGCCCATGTGCACATCGGCAGAGTCATGGAGCTGCAGGTTAATGACCTCCTCCAGATCCTCGTCTTCGGCACTCTCTTGAGCCTCTTTGACAGAGTCATGCGGAGCGCTCAAACTGCTGCTGCTTGCTGCAAAGATATTGGAATTCGCTGCAGTACCGTGCAGTCGCTTCCGCGCATCTGTAATCTGCTGGAGCTGGGCGCGGAGCTTCTTGCATATGTAGAGCACGCAAATGGAGAAAGCCCCAAGCAAGAGCGAGTTCCTGTTCGTCTCCGGCAGCTTTCCGATGATCTCAATCATGGTGAACATTGTCAATTTCGAGGAGCGCAGCGAAATGCCGAGCCACGGAGGGATTTGCGAAATCACGATGAGGAACGCCGTCGCCGTGACGTAGCCGTGCATCGATGTGCGCGAGAAGAAGCTCACGAGGCCGCCCTGGTGTAGCAGACCCGCGAGGACCATGAGCGCGCCGGTGAAGAACGTGAGCAGGATGCCCGTCGCGACGCGCTCCTCCATGCTCCGGATGTCCGCAGAGCGCAGCATCACGCCCACGAGCAGACTCCCCTCGGAGGCATTTGCGACCGAGAGTGCGCGAGATGAACCAAAGAGCGGGTAGATCAGCGGGGCGATCGCCGCCGTGTAGAGTCCGTACTGGCCCGGGACGCCCATCATGGAGGCGAGCGACATCTCCTGCGGCACAAGCATCACGCCGACCGTGAAACCGGCGATGACGTCGTGCTTGAGGTCGCGGCGGACGTTGTAGCGCGGCAGCCAGTCGAGGATCGGCATGCGCTTGTACCAGAACGCGCTCCACTGCTCGCACGCAGCTGCCGACGCCATGGCTGGATAGACAGGTGGCTGGGAATAGTTGATCTGACTGTTGAAGAACTGGGGCGGCAGATGGAGTCTTGAAGTTACTGCAAAGCTGCGAATGAAGAGGATGCTGCTGAGTGTTTTTGTCTTCTTTTTCTCACGCACTCTCTCACACCCCCGCATCCTTTTGTTTGTATCCAAAGATAAGATTGCGATCTAGCGCCACGTCGTTGTGCAGGACTAACGTCAGTCGGAGCCACACAGCTAATCTTACGATTCTAAAAGCAGGGCAAGCTGTTGCTGTCAGTGGACGAGTATGGAGTAACTATCCAGAGACCTGCATATCTACCAGAGCTGAATCTGAGACTCAGAGCATTCAACCATTCTTGAAGGCAGTTGCCTCGTCGCAGTCTACTTCAACTTGGAAAACAACCCCAAACAACTCCCAGCAAACCCCCTGCCCCCACTTCAAGTTTACCTAGCTAGCTAGTTAGAATTAGCCTACTGGATATCTTTTAACAACTTCGCTATCGTTAGATTGGAGGCAACTTGAGCATCGGGACCATGTTCTTGCTCGCCACCGCTCTCAGTTTCTCCTGCTCTTCGTCCCAGTACTTGGGCGGGTACCAGCTCGTTTCACCCGTGACCGTGTGGTCATAGTAGATCGCGTCTGTGTACATGTCGGTTCGCTGCACCCACTTGTTGGCCTCTAGACGCGTGAGCTGCTCCTCCAGAACCTTGTTTTGCGCCTCGATCTGCTTCTTCCGCTCGAGCTTTTCCCTCAGTTTGCCCGCGTTCTCGCGGTTTTCGCGCATGAGGTCGCGCCAGGCCTCGAAGACCGCGCGGTTGCCCAGTCCCATCCAGCGCTTGAGCACCGAGCGCATCTGCAGGAACTCGTACGTGGCCTTTTGCGAGACGCGCTCGCACTTTTCCGTCACGTACGCATCGCGGATGGAGTTCTGGTAGAGCACCACGAGCTCTTCTTCGTTCACGTCTTTCTCTTCGCCGAGCTCCCGCTCGATCGCCCGCGTGGCAGCTCGGCGGTAGTCCACAAAATCGAGCTCCGGCATGTCGATCTGGAAGAATTTGGTGCCGGTGTTGGCAGGAGTGGTGGTGGTTGTGCTCTGCTCTGGTTGTTGTTCATCAGTGGAAGCTTCGACCTCGCTTTCGTCACTATTAATGCTGTCAGAATTGCTTCCTGAGCCCTCGTCACCCGAGTCTTCACCCCCGCTCGCTTCCTCACCGTCTGACTCATCACCTCCTCCTTCATCGTCTGAGTTCATTTCCTTGGCCTTCGCCTTGTCGATCGCGCTCGCCGCCTTGAGTTCTGCGTCGTCCAGCGCCTCGAGCGCGATCTCGAGTTCCAGGATCTTCTTGTCTTCAGTGGGTCCCTCCGCGAGCTCTTTCTCCAGTTTCCTAATCTTCGAGTCGATTTTCTCGCTGCGCTTGACATCATCCTCGAATTTCGCTTTGTCTTTCGCGAGTTTCTCCACTTTGCCCTTCAGATCCTGCAATCGCGCGTCTCGCGCTTTCCGAAACGCGTCGATTTTCGCTTGGATTTTCTGTTTCTTCTTGTCAAAAGCATGACTTTCCTTGGCATGTTTGAGCCTCAGTTTCTTCAGCCGTTTGCGCTTCAGACAGAGCTTCTTCGCCAGTTCGTGCGCGAGCTGCTCGAAATGCTCAACCCCGGACTCGGAGTTGATGTATTCGATGCATTTCCGCTTGGTCTTCGCCACGAGCCGTTCGATCTTCTTCTTGAGGTAGGTCGACGCGAGCTGGTCCTTGGCTTCTTCGTGGGTCATCATCTGCGTGCGCACGAGCAACGCTTGGCGGTGACACCGGTAGGGCACCTGACCAGGGATGCATACTTTGCGTTTGCGCACGCCGTGCTGGCGCCACTCGAACGCGTCGATGCAGCAGCACTTGCGGAACTCCGCAAAGTTCTTCATAGACGCGGCTCCAAAGTCGTCGTCGTACTTTGCAAGCGCGTCCTCCACTTCGTTGACGGAGAAAGTGTCGAACTTGAAACTCGGATGCTCGCTGTTGGCCTGCGCTTTCTTGCGCTCGAGCGCAGGGAGCAGCGTTGAGTAAAATTCCTCCCAGACCACCGCGAAGAACGCGAGCTTCTCGTCGCCATTCGGCACGATGCGCTCACAGTTGGGCTCAAAGAGTGACAGGATCGCGCCCAAGTCTTCGTCGTAGCCCCCACCGCCTCGATTGGGATTCTCGTTGTTCTCAGGTATTGCTGTTATGTTGTTGCTGTTATCACTCTGGTCCTGAGCTTTAATCACGAGCTCCATCGCGAAGTGCAGGATCTCCTGGAGCCGCTCGATGATCTTACGTCGCGCATTGCGAATGAACTCCTCGAGGCTCCGCTCCATGAATGCGAGCGTGGCCGGCACACCTTTGATCACGTACTCGATGGGTGGCAGCCGCAGTGGATTCTTCTCCATGCAGAGGACTTTGAGCTGCTTGAGCAGCCGGAACGAGAATGGCAACTGCTTGATGTAGTTCCAGTCGAGCCGAAGCTCGCGGAGCGTCTGGAGAGCGCCAATGTTGTGCGGGAGCTGTGTGATCTGGTTCTGCGAGGCGTGAAGAACCTCGAGCCTTGGCAGGAGACTGAGGCTTTCGGGGAACTCCTTCAGCTTGTTTCTAAGCGAGTACATTGTTGCGTTTAGTTCTCAATTCTACTATCACACATGATAGAGAGTCGAAGCGACAGAAACTCACATGTTGAGCGAGAGCGATGTGAGGTTTTCCATCTCTCCAATCGCGTCCGGCAGTTCAGTCAGCAAATTCCCGTTGAAGTTCGCGATTCGTGCTCGTGACCTACCGATGGATGCTGGAAGCGCCGTCAATTTGTTGTTCTCGATCCACAATTTGTCGAGAAGCACGAGATTCCCAAAGTTCTCGGGCAGCTCTTCGAGCAGATTCGACGACAGGTTGAGGAATCGGAGACCCGGCAGCGTCGTGATCGACTCGGGGAGTCTCCGCAGCTGGTTCTTCGCCAGGTCGATCTCCGTGAGCAGCTGCAGGTCTCCAATCTATAGGGTTATAAAGAGATTGGACATGGGAGCACTTGGTTACCAGGGTAGATTCTAGCAGACTCATAGTAATAAGCCTGCAATGTTCTTACATTCTCTGGGAGGATCTCCAAATTGTTGGCGATCAGAGAGAGTACCGCGAGCGACGACAGCGAGTGCGCGAGGGCGTTCGGCAGCGTCGTGAGGTTGTGACCCGTGATACGCAGCGCCGCGAGGTCCTCAAGCCCGAGCACGCGGTCCCAGGTGAAGAAGCCCAGGTCGCTCTTCCACGCGATGTTGAGTTCGTGGGTGCGCGCGACCTCGCGCACGAACGGGTTCCAGAGCCGCTGGTGGCTCTGCTCGATCTCGAGATGCGTCTCTTCTTCATCCTTGAGCCGCTGCTTCTTGCGCTCCTCCAACTGCTCGCTGATCCACTCCTGACGCGCATTGCGGTTCATAGCAGAGGTCTTGTCCGGTAGAGTGCTGCTGCTGGCGTTGTTGCCACCGCCGCCGATGCGCCCGCGCAGAGCGTGGGGCGCGGACATTATCGCCAGGCGCTGCGACTGTTTCTTCGAGTCATTTCCGATTTAAACTCCTTCTTGAGTGCCAGTGGCGATTGATCGAGTGCCGAGGTTAATTTGGATAGCCATCTCTCCTGGGTTTAATTAGGACTTCGAAACCAATCAGTACTCAAGAAGGTAACTGCGAGAGTCAAAATGCAAAGCTTTCCCAGTTATATCAAAGCAACAAGGACCGGCTGGCTGTGTAATGCTGCCTACCACCTCAGGCTGATTACTACTTTTTGCTTTTCTTGGCGCCTCCCTTGCCTTTGCTCTTGTCGCCTTTCTTGTCGTCCGGGTTGAGCGCGTCCTCGGCCGCTTTGCGGATCTTCTCGCGCGTCTCCTTGAGCCCTGTGATGACCGCCGTGAACGCCTTGAACTTCTCGTGGTCGTCCGTGAACGTCGCGGTCTGGCGCGAGAGTGTGCCGATGAACTCCTCTTCCTTGAGGTGGCGCTTCTCGAGGCACTCGACACGTCGCGGCGTGAGCGTGTTCTCCACTGCCTTGACGATGCTCCCGGACGAGTACCCCTCGGAGATGTGCGCGAGTGTGCTGATGTCGAGCTCGTCTCGCTGCAGGCACGCCTTGATACCCAGCGACTCGGCGTGTTTTTTCACGGTCTCGTCCAACGAGTGCTTCCAGAGCAGCACGCGCGAGGCGTAGTCTGGGTACGGTACGTGGAGGAATTTGTCAAAGAACGCGCGGTAGTCCTTGACTTCGCCTGCTCCCGGGTCCGATGTCGTGCCGATGATCAGCACGCGATCGAGCGGGTCCATCGCAACTTTCAGGTACGTGATCAGGTCCTTCTTGAAGCGCGAGGGGCCGTCCGCCGACGCCTTGCTCTTCTTGCCACCACCTCCAGCAAACACTTGCTCGCACTCGTCGATGTAGATGAGCACGGGCTGTATCGTCGCGACCTTGGAGAGCAGGAACACCATATGCACGAGCTTCGTGGGGCCAGTCTTGCCCGTGAATTTGCCCACGAGGTTGCTCGGCGACAGGTTCAGCACGAGTGCGCCGGTCTCATTCGCGATTGCGCTCACGAGCATGGTCTTGCCCGAGCCCTTGGGTCCGTAGAGCATGATTGAGCGCACGTGTGGGGTTTTGGCACGTACGACCGTGGAGCCGAGCGGCAGGATCGCGTACTCGGTCAGGTTCTGGCGCAGCTGCGCGGCCGAGGGGTCCTGTGGTACCCAGTTGCCGAAGCGGTCACGTCGGTCCGAGTTCTGGTACACCGTGCCCAGGTAGTTGAAGCTGCCGACAAAGTCGTGGATGCGGAACGGGTGGCGCGACTTGTGTACCACTTTCTGCTCCACGAGGATACTCAGGAACGAGTCCGGTGAGCGGCCCTTGAGCTCGGCGATCTTATCTCCGGGGAGCGCTTTGCCCTTCTTCTTGTCCCCCTTCTTGCCCTTCTTGCCGCCTTTCTTGCCCTTCTTGCCTCCCTTTTTGCCCTTTTTGCCCTTCTTGCCCTTCTTGCCGCTCGCCGCCGCCGCTTCCAGCTGGGCTTTGATGTTCACGAGCTGCAGCACGAGCATCTCGTCCACCTGCTGCCGCACCTGCACCTCTACGGGTCCGCGCACGACGTCCTTCGCGAGCGCGACGTCGTACTTCTGGTAGAAATTGTCGAGCTCCTCCTTCTCGAGCCACACTTTCTCGTACTGACCGACCGCGGTGGCTAGTTTCGTGCAGAGCTCCGATGGACCCGTGAGCGGAGGTGGTTTCTCGGGGGTTTCCTCTTCTTCGTCGTCTCCACCTTTGCCTTTGGCTCCTTTCTTGTCTCCCTTGCTACCTGTCTTTTCGTCATTGCCCTTTTTGCCCTTCTTGCCCTTGTCGTCCTTCTTGCCTTTCTTCGCCGCCACCACCGCTGCAGCCTCCTCTGCTTCCTTCGCCTGGGCTTTTGCTGCTTCGTCGTCCCCATTGAGCGCCGCGTAGTACGCGTCCAGGTTCTCCGGCAGCTGGCCCGTCGCCATGACGTCCGTGATCCACTTGCGGCGCTCTTCGAGCATCTTCTCCTTCATAAACGGCCCTTCTTCGACCGCCACGACGCCGTGCAGGTCCATCAGCGCTCGCTCGTACTCCTCCTTGTTCTCCACCTGCTCGGTCTTGCGCTGCAGCTTGGCATCCGCGAGCTTCTTCTCCAGCAGCGACCAGTCCGTGTGCGGGGACTTCATGCCGATGAAGATGAGCTCCTCGTCGCGCTCTTTCGACGCCATGGCGCGCGAGTAGTAGCCGCGGAACATGCGCTGGATGTTGGCAGCGGCGATGTCCGGGTCCATCTCGGGCGCTTGCGCGGTCTCGTAGATCTTGCGCTGCTTCTCCTCTTCGCGCAGCTCCTTGACGAGCACGCCACGCTGCTTGCCCTGACGCCCGCGCTCGTTGCGCTGGATGGTCGCGATCGCTTCGTCCATCGACATGGCGCCCGTGATCGAGAGCTGCTCTTCGAGCGAGTCGAGGAAGATCGTATCCACGCCGTGCTTGAGCTTCATGTACCCTTTCACAAGCTACCGAGCCACACTCATTTGGGTTAGGCAAGCCATATGCAACTACTGAGATGTTATCAAGACACACCAAAAACGTACCCGCTCGCGACGAAGCAGCTCCTCGGCATGGTCCTCAACAAAGGACTTGGGCACGGGGATCTCGAGCGTCTCGGGCGGCAGCTTGAGGTCCACGAGGATGTCATCCAGGTTGACGTACTCCCAGGGGAAGCTGCGCTCCGGCTGGGTTGCCACGTCCGGATTCGGCGGGTTCCACTTGACGAGGTCGTGCTTAAGCTCCACGACGCGCGTGGTTACGACCTCCATGACCTGTTTGACGTCGATGCGCTTTTGCGGGTGCACCATCTGGTCGTAGCAGTCCGCTAGGCGCTTGAGGATCTGGATGTACTTGATGTAGAGGCACGCGTAGTGCTGGAACGCCTCGACGATGGACGCTTGCGGCGGCTGAATGGGTGAATGAACGGAATACGAGAGGTCAGCTGTTTTTGTATCGATCGTTCACTGCACAATCTAAGCAAAGTGAAGCGCATGCGTACTGCTTCGTTCGCGGGCGAGTCTTGCCCGTCAGCTGCCAGCGTGTGGTCCTCGATGTGGACCTGCTCGTTGAGCTCCGCCATGGCTTCCTGCCACCGGCGGTCATACGTACTGAGCAGCAATGTACGCACACACAAACATGTTTAGTAGAGATAGTTAGAGTTCCTTAGTACTGCACCACAGCCACAGCGGTGCTTCGTAGTCTCGACAAGCAGAAAGCAGGCAGATGGGAGTAAGAGGAAGGACGACGTACCTACTCGCCATCCCTGATCTCTTCTTCACGCACGAACTCTGGCAACACGTGGGGCTTCAGCTGCTTTGAGAGAGAGAGAGAGAGAGAGAGAGATTTGTCTGCGTGCCTTCCTCCCTTTAAGCGTGTGTGTGCGTCTGGGGCGGGTAAAGTCGAAGTGAGGACTCGAAACGACGCAGCATTTGCTCGTGAGGGCTGGCGCCGTTTCATGATCAGGTACTTGGAAAGCGGCTTTATTGAGCTGTCAGATAAACGAGTATTCAATTGCTCGAGATTCTCATGTCCAAAATCCCTAGAGAGCAAATCCAATTGTGTTGTGCATAGGGTATACATTTATCATAGGCTACTATATACCCTGCTAAATACAATAACCACCACCTCGATTCAGCAATTCACTTACATCAAAGTAAAAATGTGGGCACACTGGAGAACTTTTTTTAATAGCTTGAAGTTTGTAGGTGGACAATCAATGCCAGCCAATCAAGTATTTATTTTATAAAAGTCCCCAAAAGTGAACCTTTTGCAATATTACTTACAGTAAAATGACTCACCCCATTTTAAACAAGCGATTGTATCAGCTTGGGGAATCGCAAGTTCTTCATTTTTTGAAAAATGGAAGGAAAAAATCTTTTGAAACGAAAATGTGAGTCTTCTCAATAGATAAATATATATCTTCAATCTTAAAGGATCGAGAGCAAAAGCCAAAGACATGGCATGCTGCACATTGGTTGTTGGTTGTTGGCGCAAGCACCAACATGTCTTGCATCTGCTCTTTGCGTAAATGTCGCTTGCAGTACAACGAAAGACGGCTCAGAGTGTTGATACCAGACCTGAAGTAAAAATACTGCACAACCACCCCACGCTCATCAGCACCCAACCCACCAGCTACTTCGATGCTCTGGAAAACCGTCCAAGGCCTCTTGCTAAAGCTAAATGAAGATCGCCCAAGGAGTGCTAGGCTTAAAACCAGTGGGTGCTGCGGATGAACTTCTGAGTGCTGCTCTCAAACGTGCCAACCGTTTGATACATGTTAGCGGGACACTGAGGAGAACCAAATCAAAATGAGACTAGCATTATTCACAACCAAATATATTCACGATAGTGTTTAAAATCTAATGGAACGCATACCGCCGGCAACGCGCACCGATGGACACCGCGAGATCCGATTCCGCAAACGTCGCGCGTGTGCACCAGCTCTTGATCTTCACGCTGCTGCTGCTGCTCGCTTCCTCTCTATCAACGATGCGTATTGCTTGCTTGTTCGTTTGTTTGCTTTCCCTTCTCACTAACTTAACCGAGGAAGAACGAGTCCTTGACTGAGATGTCGCCCGACTTGAGCTTTTGCCATCGCTCGTGCGTCGCCATGATGATCTTCACGGCTTCGTCCGAAGAGGTCGGCTCCTCGCGGGAGAACTCGTTCACCTTCTTGCCCTCAGGGATCTTGTAGTTTTTCAACCAGTCCACGAGCGCTTCCATCACACCAGGCTTCGCCTTCTTCAAGTCCGCCACGCTGTTGATGCGAGACGCGTCCGGGTCGTCCAGTGAGATCACCAAGATCTTGTGGTCCACCTCACCCTGGTCCACGAGCTCCAAGCTACCGAGCACCTTCACAGGGTTCACCGAGCCCATTGGCAACTGCTTGGCGCCGATCTCAATCACGTCCAGCGGGTCGTTGTCGCCGCCGTTGCCCTTCGAGTCCTTCACGCTTGGGTCCTCCCACGTCTGAGGAAGTAGACCGTAGTTGAAGAACGGCACGCCGTACAGGTAGTTGCGTCCGCGAGTGCCACCGTGCGTCGTGTCCTGCATGATCGGGTTGTGGCGCTCCTCCTTGTTCACCTCCATCTTGTGCGCGACGCCCTTTGGAATCTCCACCACGAAGTTGAACTCGTTCTTGCCGACCGCGTTCTTCTCCTGGAGAGGAATGTCGTGCCATGGCGAGATGAGTACGCCGTTGTCATTCTTGAATACGAGCTTGTAGTCTGGACGACCAAACGTGCCGGTCTGCTCGAACAAACGAGCCTTGTCGACGACTGGAGGACCGAACTGCGTCGCGAATGGGATCCAGCGTGGGCTCTCGTGGTTCTGGTAGTAGTCGATCATGATATCCCAGCCAGACTTCACCATGAAGCCCTGCGGAACGCACGTTGGCTTCTTCTCCCAGCCGTCCGGGATCTTATCACCCTCGCACTTCACCAAACCTTCGCGCGCCATCTGACGCATGCGCGAGCCAGAGATCGACAAAAAGTCTTTCTTGCGTTCCTTCTCCATCGGCTTCATCTTGTGGTCCTTCACGTCATAGTACACCTTCGAGAACGACAAGATGTTGAAGTCCTCCATGCCTGGAGCCATGTGCAGAACGAAACGACCGTGGTCGCCGTTGTAGATGTCGTCCTTGTCGCCATCCGAGCGTTTGATACCAGCAGGGTCACGGCCGACGACGAAGAAGCTCGCACCAGCGTTCTTACGACTCTTCGCGTGCCACTGCACTTCGCGAGGACCAGCGTAGATCATCGGCGAAGGCCAGATCGCTAGCACAGTGCTCTCCTTGTCCAGCATACCGTCGCGCAGAATCGCCTCGTGCTGACGGACACGCACATCGAGAGGCACGTCATCTTCCTTCGTCCATCCGCCGAGTGGAGACAGCCACAACACAGGGTTCTTGTAGCCCTGCTGGATGAGCTGCTCGCGTGCGTTGTTCATCAAGTACGCGTGACCAGCGTGGGTTGGGTTGCGCGTCTGGAACGCGAGGACGACATCGGCGTTCAAGTCTTCGAACTTCTTGCGCAATTCGGTTGGCGTGAGACGATATTGGTCCAAGTCGTCGTGGTACTGGACGCGCTTGATCAATTCGATTTCACCACCAAGTAAGAAGTCGCCCGAGAGCAAAATCTCCTTGATGTACGGGTGCTTGTTGTCCACCGCGCCGAACGTGCGCGTGATGCGTTCTTCCTTGCGGTGCGCGTAGATCTCAGGGTCGTTCAACAAAGCGAGCTCGTCACCGGCAGGACTGACAAGTACCACCTGCTTCGCCGATCCGATAATCGCCTTCGTCGCATCGTTGATAGGCAGCACGATCGGCACTGGCATGTTCACGCGCTTGCCTTTCGATACGCTCTCGGTCGAGTATTCGGAGTAGTTCGTTGGCGAGTGCAGCGACAGCTGACCGTTCGTCAGGTTGTCGGCATCGTACAGCACGCTGCTGAAGTGCAGCGACTGCAAATACACACCTTCGCGCATGAAACCCTTCAGAGGCGATGCCCAGCCCTCGCCAATCACCTGCAGCCAGTTCACATCTTCGTCGCGGAGCAGGACGCGAGGCAGCTCGTCGTAGTTCGAAGGCTTGCCGGTCTTCGGCGAGTCAGGGTACATCGTCGAGAAGTTCGCGACAGCGTTGCCACCATCCGCGACAGCGACACCAGGGAATCCCTTTGGTGGCTCTTCCACGCCGGTCAGGAGCCCTTCCTTCTCCAACACCTTGATCATCAAGTTGACTTCATCGTCGAGGGTCATGTTCGCGGTGAACAGGTGGATCTCAGGGTTCAGTGGCTCTTCGTACGGCGACGAGATACCGGTGAAGTCCTTGATCTCGCCCTTGATGGCGCGCTTGTACAGACCCTTCACATCACGGTCCGCGGCGACCGACACTGGCACGTCCACGAACACCTCGTAGAATGGGATGTTCATCTTCTTGTGCAGCTCGCGCACTTCGTCACGACGAGCGCGGAACGGCGACACGAGCGCGACCAGCGTGATCACACCGGCTTCCGAGAAGAGCGCCGACATCTCACCGACACGACGCACCGACTCGGCGCGGTCCGACTCGGAGAAGCTCAAGTCGCGGTTCAAGCCGATGCGCACGTTGTCGCCATCAAGACGGTACACGTGCACACGGCGGCGCAGCAGCTCCTTCTCGAGCGCGCGGCCGACCGTGGACTTGCCACTTCCCGACAGACCCGTGAACCACAGCGTGGCTCCCTTCTGCTGCACCGCGGCGTAGCGCTGCGGTCGCGAGATGAGCGATGAGTCGTAGTACACGTTGCGCTTCATTTCGAGCTTGTCGACGCGCTGGTTCGCGCACACTTGCTCGAGCTCGGCCTTCTCGCCCGTGACGATCGACGCGACGCTCGAGGACGTGGCGCCGTTCGGGCCCACGCCGACGATCACCGCGAGCAGCAAGATGTACGGCACGATCACGAACGCGCCGATGAGGATCTTCTTGACGATCGAGCGGCGGCCCTCGCCGTCGGGGCCGCGCGAGAACATGCGCGCACCGGCGCTGCCGTCGTTGCACTCGAGGTCGTCCTGGCCCACGGACGCGTAGAGCGTGTCCTTGCCGCTCATGCTCTCTTTCTTCCTTTCTTTCCTGTGCGGTTGTGAGTGTGCCGCCTTGCCTTCTCTCTCTTCTGCTTGAGCTGCGCGCACGAAATTGGGAACTGAAGAGTGGTGGCGGGGAGCGCGACGTGAGCGTGAGGGCATGCGGACTTGTTGGGCTTCTCCGATCATGATGCAATCATCTTCGCTTTGTCCTTGGGCAGGAGTGATGGTCCATGCAACGCCTAACCCTACCAAAAACTGGGGACGCGAAGCACCCCATCCATACAAACCTCTAGTCAATCGTGTTATGAACAGGTGCCGGTTAGGAAGCAAAGATGATTGCGAGCATTTTCCGTGATGCATCCATCGTACGTACTGGTGGTGGAGGTGCCACTTGTTTTCCCGAGCCAATCAAACAGAGAGCTTCTTTGTCAGAGGCTTGCTCATTCACGCAATTTCACACCAAGCTTCGAGAAGCCACAATGCGTTTTGACGGACGTGGCAAAGTTTGGGTCAACAAGTGGGTGGGAGGCTCGGCCAATCAGTGCGCGGCAAAAGGCAAAGTCACTTTTTCGTCGTATCTTTTTTGTACGAAGTGGGAGCTTTTTCTTGCCGCACTGTGATAGGCTGGAAGGAGGATGAAGCAGAGACAGGATTGGCGGAAAAGATCTCGCGTCCTTTCAAGATCACCACGCACGTCAGATGTTATTTTGGGTACAGCCTTAACATATTTTTTACGAGATTGCCTGATTGGTAGAAACGAGCGTTAACCAATCATATTGCTTAGAAAAGGAAAATTGCGGATTGGTCGAGCACTTCAGCATCCAAGCTTGATGCAAGTGAACTTGGACGCACCCAAAATACAAGTTTTGGCGCGTCCAAGTTCACTATTCCTCAGTTCCAACTTCGCTGGTTGGTGGCTTGAACTGACGTGCTTCTCGAGGAGCGTGAGCGCTCGGCGAGACCTGCAAAGCTGCAAAGCTGAACTATGGTAAGAACCATACAGAGCTTTTTAGACCGGGGGTTTCTCTCGTTGACTGGAAGCTTGACTGTTAGCTTGAAATTCGAGTTTGCTAACCGTTATTGGCTCAGATTTCAAGGATGTCCACAATGTGCTTGCACAATCACGCCTAAAATCAGAAAAATGGAGCTTGTCACATGAATGCATGATTTTATAGATGTTGGGCACTTAGGTCTCTTTAAATGGATGCATGCTGCCCAATTTCAGATTTTGCGGAAACGACTAGTTTTCTAAAAACCGAATTATCCTTAAAGAGTGACTCTTTAAACGGTTGAAATCTGTACCATGAAACCTGTCGTTTCTATGATAACGCTACTATGAAGAGTCGACTTTTACACACTCCACACAGAGGTGTCAGAGATCAAGATCAAGCACACACAGATTTCAAGATTCAATGTCAAGAAGACATTCTTACGGTAGCACGCACGCGTGCATTACTCGCTGCCTGGCGTCGTTTTTGTGTCGATCGCGCATCTTTGCAGTCCCCCTCCACCATCAAGCGCTCGAAATGCTCGTGGATCGACAGAGGGAGGTCTCACACAGACCACAATCCTTTCAATACTGAGATGGAAAATCGGTTAGGTATTGAGAGCCTCCAATTTCGAGGTGGCGTAAACCGTGAGTGCGCCTCTTCTTAACTCATCTGTTACTAAAGAGTAGTCAGTGCCAGGTAATGCATAATTCCTACGGGTTTGAGACCGCGAATGCTTGGCATGGAGGGTTCAGTGGCGCAGCTTCGCGCTCTCGCCTCTGAGGTAAAGCTGCAGCAGCCTCCAGATGGGCGTTGACCTTCTCCTGCACGCGCTGACCATAGTGCGCGT
>JALBZB010000929.1:0-15440 GCA_038050625.1 Pythium sp. MPC-2022a | reverse complement strand
CTGCGTCAAGACGAGCCTCAAGAGCGTCGTCAACAACGATCTCGTCATCGAGAAGCTAGCCAATGCCGCGCTACGGGTCAACGGCATCATGGTCCACACGCTTCAGCTACTCCAGCTGTACCTGCTCCACTGTTGCGAGAAGGGTGGCAAACTATCCACGCTCGACAGACGGTCCGTGACCTCAGTCATGAAGGTGCTCTGCAAGCCGCACTCCCAGGGCAGGCCTCTAATGGTCGAGACGAAGAGCATCAAGGACAAGCTCAAGGCAATCTACGAGCAGTACTACAAGGCGTACGTGTCGGAGGAGCTAAGCTACAAGCACATGAGTACCGTACTCAACTACCTCTCGACCAACGTCATCATCATGTACGAGAACAACATCAAGCAGCACTACGCCGAGCGGTACGTTAACGTGTCGTGGCGTAAGAACGAGCTGGTCGCCATAATCAGCAGGAGCGGAAGGGCCACGAGGAGTCGCCAGGACGTGCTGTGCGCTCGCTTGCGCAGGGTCAAGGACGACCTGCTCAGGCCACACCTGCCGCAGACGTCGCATCCCCTCTACCACACGTGGATAGACGAGCAGCGCCACCTGGTGCTCCCTGCGAGGGATCTCGAAAACGACAACGTCCTCTACGACATCCAGTGCTCGCCGCAGGACTACCTTCCGTGCATGCTGCACATGATGAGGGCGGTCGAGGCGCACGGCACGAGCGTCAAGAATGCATGCCCACTGTGCAGCAACGTCGTGCCCAAACACGTCCGCATAGGCACGGTCTCGCTTGCCAACCTCTGATTCACAAAGGAACAGTGAAAGCGAAGCGACTACTTGACGAAGGGCAACCTTGTCCAGCGCCAAGACAGCACCTGGGCCTTCTTTCAAGACCAACATGAAGTACTTCCGCGCGAAGGGCTACACGTTGGACCACTAGATTGAGACGGACGGTGTTGGCTGCAGCATCCTTCTGAAGCGAGAGGATCTTCTCGGCAAGCGGGCGGTCCAAGCGAAGAAAGGAAACAGCGAGACGTACATCGACGAGGTCGCCGACTACGAACCTCTGAAGGGCAAGACGATCGTTGCGACCGACTCCAACATGAACGACCTGTTGTACTGCGTCAACGACGACACCAAACAACAGACAAGGTTCCAATACACACAAGACACGCGCCACAAAGAGACGAAGGCGAAGAAGTGCCGGGACTACGTACAGAAGCGCAAGCAGGAGGCAATCGACGGCAAGCGCATCGATGAATGGGAGGCGGAGCTGAGCGCCTACAACAGGAAGATGACCGACTTCGAGCGCTTCAAAGCCTACGTTGAGAAAAAGAGCGAGGTGAACAGGCGTCTGAGTCCCGTGTACAACCAGTACATCTTCCGGAAGCTGAAACTCGGCGAGTACATGCGTCGCCGGATAACAGAAGCTCGTCTCCTGAAGCGATCCGAGAAGCTGTTCGGAAGCGGAGCAGACACGATAGTCGCGATAGAGGATTGGGATGAGAGGCAGCACCGCAGGTTCAAGGAGCCCGTCAAGGGCGAGGGCTTCAGGACGATGTTTCGGAAGGCGGGTTACGACGTGTGCCTGGTTGATGAGTTCCACACCAGCTGCAGGTGCAGCGCGTGCGAACAGGGCGAGTGAACGACGTTTCGGGTCTGCGAGAACCCTCGACCGTACAAGAGCGGCAACATCTTGTGTCACGAGCTGGCCAGGTGTACGACTTGTTCCAGGCTGTGGAACCGAGATACGAACGCCGCGTCGAACATCTGGAAGGTGGCGACGAGCGCGGTTCGAGGCAAGGATTGCTCCGCGTACCTTCGAAGGGCCAGAGGCCCAACCAGTGGTGCTATGTCGGTAGGAAACGAACGTCCCAGGTGTCTTTCGACGATACGCAACCACGAGTTGACCTAATACGGGTCGAAACCCCATCTATCCGCAAATTGTTAAGACCGAATAGCATCCGACCGCCGCCACCAACTCGAGTGTGCTTGACCTTGCTGCTCTCTCTTCATGGACAAATTGTAAGTCCATTAAATATAGAGAGCAGGCCACGTACGTACAATGAGCCTGAAAGAATTCATCATATCTGCAGTGTGCTCGCTTTCCTTCTTGGACACCAAGGGAGTGAGCTCGAGGTGGGCTCGGAGAATTCGACACACGGGAATTGAGAGCCGAACAAAAATAATAGATGCATCCACACCCAGATGAGTTTCAGTTTTGCAGTTGAGGTATAGTACGTTACATCTGGGGACGAACAACGAATAAACATGCCGGCCGGCTATAATGGGGGGCACAACTTACATCGAGCGTGAGAGCTCAGAACCGACTTGGAAGCGGACAACTCACGGGGTGACGCACGGTGGAACCAATGCGCCACGTTGGTCGTTAAATAATCTAGCAAGTGTGCCACGTCAACGCGGGGAGTTGGGAACTCGTACTCCATGCAAGTTCTACCCTCCATGGTAACGCTTGCTGCTGCATCCCCCATCACGCTGAACACTCCCCAGATGAGGCAAGATTTGGGTACAATCCGAGTCCGGTTACGGATGCTAGTTGGTATACAGATTATTTTGGATTTTCCCCTATTATTTCGATTTTACCCATGTCAGAGGCTATTATTACGTATGTATCTCTTGTCCGAGGAAATATTTTATTTCGGTCGTTACGTCCTCTGGTGATGTACACCAGGTGACGTCGACTCCGTCACCATTTCCAGCAGACGAATGCGAAAACGTTTCATTGTTAGTTCATCCCATCTTCATTAACTTCATTTTCTGCCAATCACAATGCCGCATCCGTCCAGAAAGCAGGTGAGTTGGATCCTCGCTTTTCTCCATCCTTCATTTTTCCAGGTAAAATATCCTAATTCGTATCTAAAAATCGACAAAGTATCCAGTAAGAACATTAAACTAGGTCATATCCTGATCTCACCTTTCCAATCTCAACGGAAAAAGGGGCAGAGCAAACCAACTGCCCATTTTTCTTTGGGAGTCAAGAAGCCATTGCAGCTGAGGCTTCAGATCTCCGCATTCCGCATTCTGTACTGCAAGCGCCAGAGGTTCAAGCAAAAGCGCACGAGATTCAGCGAAGGGAAGGAAATGGCGTCTCTCGCGCTCCAGAAGAAGGCGGAAGAGAAGCAGAGTCTGCTGCCGCTCAACAGCTCCGACGCGTTCTCCTTGTCGCCCGTCCGCAAGCACAAGTCGATCATCGTCAACGTCTGCTCCTTCATCCTCGTCACCGAGGTGCGTCCGCTTTTTCTCCCTGCCTCTCTGTTCACGCGTGCCTGTATGTGTTATATGTGAGTATGAAGTTGCTCACTGATCTCTGTTGTCGTTGTGTGTGTTTACTGTTGCAGCTCTGTGAGCGCTTGGCGTACTATGGGCTCACGGGCTCGCTGCCGATTTTCTTCCACAAGCACTTGGGCATCAACAACAACCTCGCGGCCGAGCTCAACAACGCGTTCACGTCGCTCTCGTACTTGACGCCGCTCATCGGCGCGTATGTTGCAGACAAGTACCTCGGACGCTTCTCCACGTACGTAACCGATTATTGATTGGCTGCATGTGTGTATTGCTTTTGATGCTGGGCTTCTCGAATGAAAGCTGATTGCCTTGCTGTTCCTCATATACGCAGTATTGTCTGGTTCTCGCTGTTGTACCTGGCGGGACTTGCGCTTTGCGTTGTTGCGTCACTCCCGAGCATCTCGTCGATGCCGCTGTTCATGCTTGGGCTCTTTGGTGGTGTCGCGTTCGGCGCCGGTGGCATTAAGCCGAACGTCGTCGTGCTCGGTGCTGACCAGTTCGATATCACGATTCCGGAGCAGCGCGTCGAGAAAGACAGTTTCTTTAACTGGTTCTACTGGGTAATCAACATTGGCGCGACGTTCAGTTACGGCGTGCTCACAAACCTCGCAGTGAACGGCATCCCGCCGTACATCTCCGAGTCGTACGGCTTCTTCGCGTCGTTCTTCATCCCGTCGTCTGTGTTCGTGCTCGCTTTCCTGGTGTTTTATTGCGGCAAAAGCCGCTATCGCCACGTGCCACCAAAGGGTAGTGCGCTCAACACGTTTTTCGCAGTGCTGCTGCAAGCCGGCACACTCTCGCGCCGCGGGAAGCTCGTACTCAGTGGCGGCATCGCGTTCGTCCCAGGCATCTTGCTCACGACGATCTCATACTTTGTCGACGAGCCAGTGTGGCACATGATCTTCGCGCTCAGTGGCGCGTTCTCGGTAGTCTACGGCATGATTGTGCTCATCCTGTCCGGGAGTTCGACCGAGTGGATCCGCTTGGCGTCGCGCCAGAAAGGAGGCTCATACTCTGCGAGTGACGTGAAGGACGTCATGCAAGTGCTGCGCCTGTCGCCGTATCTGAGCGTCATCATCATCTTTTGGGCTGTATACGGCCAGCAAACGTCAAACTTCGTGCTCCAGGGCTGTCAAATGGATCTGCGCGTGAACCGCAACGATGTCAACTCAACGTTGATCTCGTCGGCGATGCTCAGCATCCTGGACTCGGGCGTGATCCTCGTGTTCATTCCGATCTTCGACCGAATCATCTACCCAGTGATGAGCTCCATGGGGGTGCAGCCGACGCTGCTGCGTAAGATCGGTACGGGACTGTTCTTCTCCTTCCTGTCCATGATGGTCGCTGGATGGCTCGAGCAGTACCGCAAGCAGAGCGGCTTTGTCGAAGGTGTTGTGTCCAACTGCGGGACTGTGGACGAGTCGCTACCGATGTCGTCGATCAGCGTTTGGTGGCAGACGCCGCAGTTCCTGCTCATCGGCATCAGCGAGATCCTCACGAGCATCTCATGTAAGTTTAGTGGTATTGATTCATTACCTGGGCTGACGAGAAAACATATGCTGACCTCTCTCCGAAATTATTGCATTTGCTATTCCCAGCGTACGATCTCTTCTACTCGGAGGTTCCCGAGTCCATGCGCAGCGTTTGCCAGGCACTCAACCTCCTGACGACAACGCTCGGGTACATTGTCGCTGGCGCGCTCAACAGCATCTTCTCGTTCTGGATCACGAGCGACCTGAACGACGGCAACCTCGAGTACATTTTCTACGTTATGGCGTTCTTGGTGCTGCTCAACATGATCGCGTTCGTGTACGTGTCGCAGTCGTTCGAGTACCATGTGCCACCGCCAAGCGACAAGGACGTGGTCTCGGGCTTCTCGCCTGCGCTCCCACGTGCTGCGAGACGCCTGATCAGCAAACTCCGCCCAAACCGCAACCAAGGCTAAGAGGCTTAGCAGGTAAGTGAGAACAAGCAAGAAGAGATAGGTTCGATAGAGGCTAGATTTTCATTTGCAGCCTTCGCCATTTTCTGTAGTATACACGTGATTTGGTTGGCTCTCCTCTATTTGCTATCTAGGTGTTCATTTCCATCATCACCCTTGGCTTTGGCGCTGCAAATAGGTCAAGAAACCACGCACGATGGACTTGGCTTCTCCGATCGCTTCACCCGCAATATCTCTCGCGGTACTCGTGACCGCCTTGGCGTTCCCTAGCGTCGTCATCGCGAGATTCTGCGCTTGCTGCACCGTTCCTTTGACAATTTTGAGCTTTGAGCTCACGCCGAGCATCTTGCGCACGCTCGCGAGAAACGAGACCGAGCCGTCCGCGTCCGGGAGCAGTTGCAGCACCAGTGTGCCGTCGTTGTGTCCCGAGGCGATCAAAATCACGGCTTCTTTCGGTCCGAAGCTGGTTGCTGAAATGGGTGACTCAACGTGGTCTGGTGACACGTATTCTTGCACGATAACAAAGCTACTCAAGACAACAAAAAGGATAACGTTAGAACACATCAAACGTGAGCCAACAAACAAGCAGCAAGACACCAGTGACACCAGCGAAACGTACTCATCGAGGCGGCAGATCCGGATCGTCCCGGGAGAAATTGTGAGAAACACCAGGTCGCCTTCCACAGACAGTTGCACGTCGCTGATGGCTTCGTGTTCAAACTCGTGGGTATGCAGCAGTACGCCCGAGAGGTTGAACACTTGACAGACACACTTGACAACGACGTCTCTAGTTTGCTGCTGTTGTAGGCTTGACGTATCGTGTGTTGCACCTTCTTGCTTCATTTCAAGTTGATCACCAGGACTGACTTGCGTGATCCGTGAGACCGCCAGGATGTATCCTTTCGCGGACAAGCGGACTTTCGAAAACACCGACTTATTCCGTGTTGTATCTGCATACGAAGGAGGCTCAAACACAAACGCGACCTGTCCTTCGCTGTGAAGATAATGCACCATCCCGAGCCGCTTGGAACAGGAGACGACGAGCCCGAGAAACGTACTTACGCTGCAGTCCAACACTGGCTCGCAGTGTCCTCGCAGGATCATGATCGGAGACGACGAAATCCGCGGGAGTCGAAACAGGAGATCTTGTTTGACCCGCGACAGCCGCCAGAGCGCCATTGTGCCGTCTTTCGAGCCCGAGACAACAAGCTCCTCTTCGTCCTGCTGGTTCGGCGGCGCGTTGTACGTGAGCTTGTCCAAGCTGAGGCACGTGACCGAGCTGTCGTGACCCGTGACGCTAGCCTTTCCAATGATCTGCCCGTTGTCGAGATCCAGCAAGCGCAAGTGAAGCGCGCCACCGCGTCCGCCTCCCGAGATCAGAACTCGCCCATTTGAAGAGATCACTACGGGGAAAGATCCACTGCTGCCGCTGTCTCGCTCTTCGTGAAACGGTATCCGAGGGATAAAATCGAACGGCGAGTCGTCCCGATACACTTCGATCAGCCATGGACACTGAGACGCATGGTGATGCTTTGAAGATCCCTCGTCTGATGGGTGCGGAGTTGCAGCAGGTGAGGACAGTACTTCATGAGGAGTCCCCGCGGGAGTGTGGATATTTGGCTGCAGTGGAGAGCTCAAGTACGGACTATGGTTGTAGTCCACCGCACTGCCATCGACATGGAAATGTGTGCTATCGATCCCACCTTCTGACAGCAATAATGGCGCATCATCTCCTGAGGTGCCTGAGTGCGACGCACGCTGGTGCTGTTGCTGCTGTGGAAGAGGAGGAGGCTGTGGTTTCGGTGCGAGTTTCCAGTTGTACATGTCAACCACACCAAGCTCATTCACAGTCACGATTCGATCTGGAAGGATCTTTGCCAAGCGAATCGTGCACTGAACAAGCGGCTTCACGTCGACGCTCGCGCTCCAATTCCGCCGTTTCTCCTGCGCCATGGACGTGAAATCCTGAAATGAAAGTGACAACGGACGAGCAATGTTCGCTGTGCCACTGGTGTTGCCAGTATTGAGCCGTGGTCCACCAGGACCAACAGGACTCGTCATCGATGACGACATTCCTCCTGAACCTGGTAGCCCCATTCCAGAGCTACTGCTCGAGGCAGCGGCACCAGCAGCTGCAGCACCCATCGCAGGGCTTCGACGCGCAAACGCTGCAGTATTTCGCTTCGGGTGAGGAGCTCCAAACAGTTGCATCGGGCACTGTCCAAAGTGCGCGATCTGCAGCTCCATCGACTCTTTCAAGAACGGGTCCTCAATTCGATCAAGATCCACGACGCCATAGTAGGTCAGGTAGTAGAACACATTGTTGGCTTTCAGCGCTGCTTTACCGCGCTGTTTGAAGCCGAAGATCAGATCCACCCATTCGTGCAGGTGCTGCGACACCAGTTCACTCTCAAGCGCCGCGCGGTTGATTCGAACAAAGTCTTCTGGCGTCTTCGCCCATTTTGGAAGCTGCACGTCGTTCACCACTTGCTGGTCGTGGCGTTTACCAAGCGGGAACTTGTTCACGTTTCTCAGGAAATTGCCGTCGCAGTAGAACTCTGGGGTCAACTCTTTCACTTCCGACATCTGCGAGTTGCACATGTCCCACGTCTCCTTGATCGAGTAGAATAGTCGGTCGGGCAAATCAAAACAGCCGCCTTGCATGCGCCTCTGCAGCTCTGCAAACGGCTGCAAGCGGAAGAGGAAGAAGAGCACCACGCCTGCGCAGGTCGAATAATGTGAGCCGTACAGGAACTTCGGGATCACAGGGTCGTCGAAAGAGTTGTAGCGCTCCCAGTACTCTTCGAGTCGTGTGGGATTCAAAGCACCCATAGGCTTTGACAGATCTCTGAAGTTGCGAGGGTCGCTCAAATCCAGCGACTCGGCTTCGTAGTTGCTCAGCACCCATGGGAAAACGGGATACTGCGTCAGATCGTTGAAGCTTCGGCCTGCGAATGTGTTCAGTGCCATCAAGTACTCGAAGTTCGAAATCTGGCGATTCTGCCAGGCTTTCGTCGTGGCTCCCAGGTTTGGAATCCCTCGCCCCGGCCATTGCTTTGGCACACTGCGCGGCAGAAAGGAGTACAAGAGACGCACCAGTTCGTTGCGCTGGTGTCTCGCTGCGAGTGGGAAATCCAGAAAATGGTTGCTTCCGTTGCGCAAAAAGATCTCAATCGCCGAGTCTCGCAGCCGGTAGCGACGGAGGTAAACAGCGACGACGTGGTAGTATCGCCATCGCCAGCAACGATGAAGACCTGGTGCAGCTTCATCTATGCTGGGGCTTGGAGAATTGCTACTGGACTCTGCGCCAGTTTCGGTCGGATTGAACGGCGACTCTGGCTCAAAAGCCAGATAGTCATTGCAAAGATACAACGTGCCACTCACAATCCCCTCTGGAATAACGCGACGGCAAACTGCTCGTGCTACCAGCTGATCTTTCACAGACACCGCGACTCCCTCACCAGGATCCAGACCGCTTTCGTACTCCCGCTCGAAATCAATCTGTGACGTCATCGATTTCGAGGAACTCGATGCACTCAGATTCACAGGACTGCTCTCCACAGACGGCATCGGTGACTTCTCTTCTTCGCTCATCTCGGCTCCGACATGATCGTACGCCAATCGCAGATCTACGTTTCGCTCAATCTCGGGTTTCTCTGTGTCCAGGTCACTCTGCTGTGTTGCAGCTCCAGCGCTCGGGTGTTCGTCTTCAGCCACCTTTGACTGCTCGTCAGCTGAATCTGTTGTAATGTCCTGGATTTCGCCACCGCCTTGTTCGGCGACGACACGGCCGACCCTCTCAAGCAGTGATCCACTCGCGCGCAAAGGTGAACCCGATGGGCTCTGATGATCCGCTTCAAAATCAACTCCGTGGATAATCTCTAGCGGGAGCGAATACTGCCGACGACGAACTCCAGGGACCTCACCAGTATCGTCAATCCTGCTTGGGTCACTTGTTTCTTTGTCCACAATGGGCAGCGAGTTCAGATCTACATCCAACGTCCTTCTCATCCGACCAGGATGTGGAGTCTCGTACAGCCCAATCCGAAAAACTTGAGCTTGTCGCAACGCTTTGAGAGCATCCGGTGCAGCTTTCTCCAGTGCGTTGTACTGGTGCTGGGAGCGAAAAGTGAACTCTTGCTTCACCCACAGCTTCTCAGTCCACTCTTTCTTTCGAATTGCACGAGCTTCAGCTTTAGTCTGTATCTGCAATCTCTCGCGCTCCGACATGTTCCGCAGCGACTCCATCATCCGGTTCTCTTCAACCTCGAGTGCTGCCCATAGCAAGCGCTCGTTCTCGTCCAAAAACTGTGTTTGATACTCTCCGTTTCTTTCCACACTCTCATCGCCACCGTCTTCAACGTTCAATGAGAATTGACGCTGGGAATTCCGCAATTCTTTCGCGACAGGAAAGTGTGGCACCAAGTCCGCTTCCTCTTCACGCTCGTGCATCTCCGTGTCGTTGATGGACAATGCCAACGCTTCAAGCGACATAATTGTGGCATTCGCTTCAGACATATCGCTCAACGCTTGGACACTCAAACCCGCAGTATGTAGTTCATCGACGAATGACCCTGACGTGGTAATACGGAGCGCCAGCACGCGCAGAAGATCCAGTATCTCTTCGTCCTCCTGGATCAGCAATGCACGTCGCAGACAAACCATGGCACCAAGGAACACTTCACGGGTCGGAATGTGATCGTAGACCTTCAGCGCTGCCACGACTCCCATCTCTTGCTGGAAAGATGACACCAGCACACCAATGACACGCTCCATCATCGATTTTCCAGTGATGAACGGCAGTGCGCGCTGAAGAATTTGGAGTCCTGGGAAGAGCCCAATGCGATGCATCTTGTGCGTACTCTGAATCAGTCTTGCGCAGATATCAAGCACTGCATTCAGCAAGAAAAGTTGATTATCTGACCAGACCCATCCTGACATACCACTCGTGGGGGCTTTGGCTCTTGATGACGATGATGAAGTAGTCGAGCCGTCCGACTGTCTCAAGGGAAGCGCGAGAAGAGTCTCATGAACGAGGAACAACAGTTTTTGCAGATTCTCAGCAAGAGCTCTCGAGAGGATCGTTCGGCTCCTCGCCATTCGCTGCAGCACGATCCCAGCGACTCGAGAAAGCCAATCGAGGCTGTGGCAATACAGCTCAGACTCCCCAACACGGTCTGGTGCTGACATTACTGGAGCAGAGCTGTCAACACTTCCAGAAAGCTGGCGGTCGTACTTGAGGCGAACTGCCTTGAGCGCAAGGATCAAGTCTGTGAAAGACCGCCATCCGCGAGAATTGTTCATCGCGACACACAGTAGCGACACAATTGTGTCCAAAACCAGATCCTCACCAGTCTTACTTGCGTCAAAACTGTAGGCGCGACCGTACTCGCGCGAGCTCGCATCACTCTCCTTCTCGTGCTGAGAAGCCTTCGCTGATGACGGTGACGAAACGCTTGACTCGATAGCTTCGCTCTCATCTCCTACACACGCGCAAGCAATCGACAGCTCGAGAAGCGATTCCGCCCACTCGCGCTTCATCAAAAGCAGTTGTTGCTGCGCGTGTTCGTCTGTTTTAAGCTTGACGTTGATGTCCATTAGCACTTTCTCACGGAAACTTGGACTGCTCTTTCCGAGAAGGATCGGCAAAAAAGGCAACACTCCTCGCAGCGGAAGCGAGATAATCCCACTCACGCCCTCATCAAACATGTCGGCGACAAGCGCGTTCATGGCACCCTCTTTCTCTTCTGTAGCTGAGCTGCTCCTGGTGGACGGAGAAGACGCAACAGGAAGTAGAACATCACTCACAGAGGTCGAGATCATGAGGTTCCGAAGAGCCGTCATCTTCACCACTGTAACGCGCTTCTCCCACGAAAGCGAAAGCCGTTTACCTCCAAACTGACTCGCAAGCTGGATCCATTCGTTGAGTCCATTGATCCCACCGCTGATGTCTGTGCTGTTACCAGCAGCAGACGTTCCCGAGATGCCATCGTCAGAGATGATGATGCCACTTTCGTGGATCGACGACGTTCTCGATGTAGAAGCTGAAATCGGGAACAGCACCGACTCCTTCTTCGATGGGTCGTTCATGATGATGCTTTGCTGCACTCCGAGAAGCCACGGCGGATTGAAGTAGAACTCCATCATGAGCTCCAAGAACCCAATCGAGAAGCTCCCGTCGCCATTCAGGATCAGTCGCAAGTGCTCCTCGAGTCCGCACCAGACTGTTCGCCCTTCGATAGACTCTAGCCAGTCCACGAGGTAGATGAACAGCGGTACACATGCCATTGGAACACTCACTCGAGTAGCACTGGTTTGGGTCCCACTGGATCCTGGTTGATCTACAGCAAACTGAGGCTGCCGCATCAAGAACAGTAAGCAGTCCATAATGTTGGAGCTGATGAGCGCAAAGCGCATGTCCAGGAAAGACACAGCGAGCCTTCGGAGAAGTAGGAGGATCGATCGGCACACCACGGAGTCTTGACTTGTCATCAGAAACCGAATGATCGCGCGGATATTCCGAACCAACGAGAAGCGAACCTGCACATTTGTTGGCGCGCTCATTACTGCAGGTGGCGCAGCGCTGTGATTGTTCTCGTCTGGATGTGAATTTTTCGTCGCTGTTTCTGCCGCATCTGCTTGATCGCTCCACACGATGTTCTCCAAGTTGATACTGAACACTCCGCCTTGTCGCCGCGGCAAGGCAAACGCTGAATATGTGCCACCGCCAGTGGAGCCTGGCACAGTCGGTCCACTTCCAGCAGCATTCGCTGTATTCGTCGTCGACGGACGAGCGAAAGTCGTCTCCATCAGTTCGTCTTCTTTCACCTCGTGCACGAACACGCTCTGGTTCGTTAAGCAGACTTCCATGACCTCCACGAGTGTGTGCACGCACTGCTGCTTCCACTCGTCGTTCTTCTTCTCGCTCTCAGTGGATGGCGCATTCTGCCTCTGTTTATCACCTGCTGCTGCTGACGTCGGCGTCTTCGAGTAGAACTCACGGAGAATTTCCAGTACTTTTGGGATCGTCTGCATGTCGTTGAACAGTCTTGGGTATTCGCACACCAAGGAATACAACTGGTGGTTGAAAATCGACTGCGTCTTGAAATCAGTCGACACCCATAAACGATAATCCATCAGCAGCGCGCGGATCCCAGACGCAAACAGCGGGTTCGTTTCCCAAATGGACTCTTGTAGTGGGTGGTTTACGTTCAGTAGCTCTTTCCTGCGTGACGGTAGCATGGCGTACATGCTCTTGATCATCTCGACACAGACAAGTAGGCTTCGAGGCGTCCAGATCTCGCGCAGACGTGACTGGTGCTTTACCAGCACGTGGCAGAGCACATGCAGCACATAGTGCTGGAGTACTTCCTGTTGGTTGCTCACACTGTTGAGCAGGAGTCCCTTGATGATCCACATGAAATCCACGAGCACGTTTTCAAGTACCATCTTGAGATCTTCTTCATCACCAGCAGTCGTCTTCTTGCTTTTCTCTTCTTCCTCTTCAGCATGAGAAGAGCCAGAAGAGCCAGGAGCACCAAAATTCTTGGCCCTGCTGCTGCAAATTTTCTCGTAGCCTGTCAGAATGTAATGCAGTAGCGCGGGCAAACCGGCGACGCCAAGCACACGATGCCACGCGGCGTGGCTGTCCAGAAAGATGATCTTCTGCACGTTTTTCCCCAGACGTGCGTTCCGCTGCTGGATCTCTGCAGACACCCCCGTGGTGCTCTCCATCGTCACCCATCGCGCTGCGGCGTCCGATACCGTTCCTTCGCTGAGCCACTCAACACCAAGCCCCGCATAGTCCTCGTTTGCGAGATCGTGCGCAGTGTAGCAGAACACGACCTGGAGTTTGCAATACGCAGCGAACAAGTCGCTGTGTGGGATCGACAGCGGCGATGACGCCACCGCGACGCCGTGGAAGTCGCCAAACACGTAGTTTGCCGACTGATTCGGTGGCGGCGTCGCATAGCGATTGAAAGACGAGATCATCGGTCCCTGCGCGTAGAGCAGCCCGACGAGCTCTTTCGAAAGTTCTTCTTGGTACATCGTCGCGCTCGCGAGCTTCACTGCAGTGCTACTTCCGCCTCCGATTGTACATTTCGACGCAGTGACAAGCCCCGACGGGTACACGAGCTCTTCCTGGAACTGCATCTTCGTGTCCACATAGCACGTCACTTTGCTCTTCTTGACGTAATGCAGGGAGTGTGAGAGCACGAGCAGATGCCACTGGCCTGGGATCAACCGAATGCGGCGCTGAATGCGCTTCCAGTCTGTCGCGTACGACCCAGATCCGGATCCAGACGCGCTCAGGATCGATGCAGCGCTTGTTGTGGATCGTTTGCTCTCACTCTGGCTGTTCGGATGACAGCTACTGACGTTGAGCAGCACGCTCTGCCTGCCGTCCCCCGGTCCGTCTGGATCGAACTCCAGCGAAGCCTCGACACCAAGCGTACTCGAGCCATTTGCGAATCGGAACAAGCTGAACTTGGCGTACGTGTCGTCGTCTTCGGTGTCTGCAGTCTTCTTCTTCTTTGCTGTGTGTAATAAAAACTCGGCGTTGATCCAGAGCGCGACCGAGTAGCCTCGAAACGAACTCCAGTCGATGATTGGCAGGTACATGCGACCGTTTTCGTGGAACGCAAAGTATGCTCTCGGTGGAGCGACGGCCGTGGGTGGCAACATGTACGGGTCTTCGTACATCCCACCGCTGGTAGAGCCTCTGCTACTGGTAGTACTGGTCGACTCGCTCTTACTCTGCTGCTTATCAGCGTTCGTCTCCTCCTCATGCGGGTCTGGGTTCTGTAGCAGCCGTCGCGCGAATCCGCGCGTGAGTCTCGCGATCGCCCGTAGCATCTGCTCGCGCTCGTTCACTGGGATCGTGTCCGCCGCAAAGCAGATCAACATGCTCTTTTGCACCAATATTCGCGCCAATCGCGATGGATCGGCTCCTTCGCTCTGTATCTCGTCTTCTTCTGCTCCCTGTTGTCCCTTGGCATCATTCTCGCCACTGACGATTGTCACGCTTGGAGTCTCTCCAGTCACCGGCGGCACCAGGGGCGACTCGTGTTCGTTGCCGTGTGGCATACTCACCGTTGATCTCTCTTCACCATCACTACCGGCACTTGCTATTGCTGCTCCTACTGAACTGGTCGACATGCCAACCCGTATCCGCACTCACAGACTGTTGCTTTCCTTCCCCCCTTATGTGCACTTGATGAGGGTGGTGTTGTTGAAACGAGCGGAAGCGCGTGATACAACAACGGTTACAGCGCACACAGCAGCGTTGGCTTCTTCACGATACACAGAGCGCGCGCGTCTCGTTCGACGTCTCTGACGGCAACACACGCGTCGTCGTCTTTTCTTCTTCTTCTTCTTCTTACTGGTGCTGCAACGTGCCGCTTGAAGCTTTCCGCGTCAATTGGAATGTGGTGCCCTGTTGTTGAGCTCCTTCACTTGAATGAAACATGGTGCTTTACATAACAAATTGTGCGTCAAAACTGAGCTTCTTGCTCTTTCTGTCAAATATATCTCAAAAGAGGCGAGTCGAAAATATGGTGGCTGAAAAGAAGACACCTCCTTTTTGTTTAGGCGACACACTCAGGCTCGAAATTAGGGTATTATCCCTACTTTCAATATTAAGTTTAGGGTTATTGTTCAGTCTCGCTATTAGGATTTTTGGTCAAATCTCTCTTAGCTTAGGGAATTTGGTCAAATCCGGGTAGGCTTTTAGTTTTTTTTACCTGGGGGCTAGTATCTGGAACAGTGAAAACGCTGCCAAAGATCAAGTTTCTATTTTCAATACAATCCCAAAACAAAAGTATCCTAAAGTTGGGAGTTGGTTCACAAACAATCTATTCCTTTCGCTCGTCGTCATCCACGCGTCTCTTCTTCTCGCAATTCTCGCCGGCGTGCGTGACCCAGCCAAGTATCTCGCAGCGATGAACCCAGGGTACGTCACTTTGGACGGCGGCAGCCACCACAGCAAGCTCAAGCTCTACCAGCGTGTCGCGAATTTTGTGGTCGACCACCCGTACTGTAACCGGGAGTTCCCGAGTTACGCAACACAGTGCACAGAGTGAGGAAGCGTGTGTTGAACACCTTCCACAAGGACTCGTGACGGGTCGAGAACGTGCTTCTATTGCCTACAGATGCAGAGCAATAAACACAGTTCTCTGTTGCCTGCGTCTTGCAGGGCAACGA